>NC_069433.1:39532037-39603692 GCF_026875155.1 Cherax quadricarinatus | reverse complement strand
TTATTTATTTTAACAATAATAAAACTAAACAACAATGATTTTTTTTGGGGGGACGGTACCATGGGAAAAATGACAACACAGGTGTTGGCTACAGTAGGGGGGTACAATGTACAACACAGTGATTTTGGGGTGACGGGTACCAGTTAAAAAATGACAAACACATGTTTTGGGCTGACATACCATGGTAACAATTACTAACACATGTTTTTTGGGCTGACGGGTACCAGGGGGAAACAATTAACAGCATATGTTTGACAGGCCCCATGGTAACAATGTACTAAAGCATGTTTTGGGCTACAGTACCAGGGATAAGGGGGGTAAAAATCAAAAACAACAGATTTTTCTGACGGGACCAGGGGGTAGCAATGTACTAACAACTGGTTTTTGGCTCAGAACCAGGGGATAAGGGGGTACAATGTACTAACAACATGTGTTTGCTACATACCAGGGGGTAACAATTCTAACAAAATTATGTTGGGCTGACAGGTACCATGGTAACAAGCATAAAAACATATGTTGGCTGACATACCATTAGAAATAACTAACCATATTTTCTGACGGGTCCGGTGGGAAAATGTACTACAACAGTGTTTCTGGCGACGGGTACCAGTGGGTAAAATATCTAACCATGATTTGGGCTGACAGTACCAGGGGGTACAATATACTAACACAGTGATTTTTGCTGACATACCATGGTACAAAATACTAACACATATGTTGGCTACAGGTACCAGTTAACAATGTACAGCAACAGTGATGAAAAAACCATACCCCCCCGGGGATAAACCCCGCGGTCATAGATCCCAAAACCCAGACCGCCCGCTTTAACCACAAAACCACTACCACAAAAAATTTCACCAACTGGATATTTCTACCCCTGGGAAGGTTACACGGGCACCTCTGTGACCAACTCAATTTTTTTACAACGAACCCTCCACTACGGGGCCGTGACAACTCTAGCTAAATCCCTTTCACTCCGTCAACATGACTCAGAAATCGTAAACACTATTGAAACAAACCACACCCCCGGCGGGGTGAACCCCGGGCAAAGTCTCAAAATCCAGCCCTCGCTTAGCCACTAGACCACTAGCTGGGGAATTTGCTGAAAAAATTCATTTGTGGGCACAGAGGGGCCTGTGCTAACCTTTCCAAATTTTAGAAATATACCCATTATAATCATTTGGGCTCTGGGCTAGTGGGGTTTCGGACGGGGGGAGTTTTGAGACTCATCCCGGGTTTTAACCCCCGGGTTGGTTTGTTTTCAATCGTGTCATTACATTTCTTTGGTCAACATGATGTTGGCTGACATCCAGGGGGGAGCAATATACTAACCAGTGATGTTTGGGTGACAGGACCATGGGTGCAATAACAACAGCAGTTGTTGGGTGACAGGTACCAGTGGTACAAAAAACTACCAAAATTGTTGGCTGACATTTCCCTGGGTAACAAGTACTAGCAACAGTATTTGGCTGACAGGGACCAGTGGGTAAAAAGACTAAAAATATTATTTGGCTGACATTTCCATGGAACGCGCTGATATTTCCCGCGTGTACATCGGGGTTTGGGGTCTTCAATAGACAGTTTTCGGGCTGTGTTTTTTCCCCGGAATACCGTAACCCCAGCCATACGTCGCCCCCTGGGGGACCCGTTTTTTTTCCCTTCATTTTGGGTTTCCTTTTATGTAAAACCCCCCTTTGGCCCTTTCCACAGGATGGTGGCCCCCTGCGCTCCGCCTACCCTGGCGGGTCCCTCATAAAGGGAAAAACCCTTGCGGTAGTCTCTCCCAGGTGGTTCCTGGTATACAAAGAACTTGCTGGAGATCTGTGTCAGGTATGTCATTTCACTTTGTTATTAAAAATTCAAAAAGGTGTTTTGGGAAACCCTCATTGATTTTGCAACATAGGGGGTTTAAAACAAACTTTTTCTGGGTAAAGAAATTTCCCGTTCTTTTAATTTTGCCATAGGCTGGGTTTGACCCACATGGGTTTTAGTGGAAGGAGCATCGAGCTTCCAAAAGTACGAGTAGCAAACGGGGCGGGAAACCCTTCCCACTTTTCCCTTTGTGATCCTTGACTACTGGGTTTAAAGGTTTTTTATTCTCTGACTGTAATTTTTAGCATTTTTTTATGTCTTTCTGAAATTTATGAATTCTATAAAGGGATCCATGTTATGAACTGCAACAAGGAAGCAAAAACAGTCTAGTCCCCCTGGATCCAGGATCGATGTAATTTCAAAGTTGTGGGATTTCCGAAATCGTAATGACCAAATTGAAAAACAAACCTTTCCCGACGGCGGGGGAGTTTTAGACTCTCGGGACCGCCGGTTTCAAATCCCCCCCCCGGGGATGGGTTTTTTTTTTTTTTTAAAATTTGGGAGGTTCTAAGACATGAGCCCAAAAATTTGGAACGTGGTTGTGCTATCCAGCTTAAGGATATAGTTTTAAAAATATAAAAGTGACACTATTTTAAAACCCTTTAAAAACTCAACAACACAAGAACTGATCCCAGGTTTTTTCTGCCAGAACACTAACCTTTTAACCCTTCATATTCAAATTAAAAGGGAATTTTTTTCTTTGCTAATAAAACAAAAAGCAGTTTACAGGTAAAAAATTTTGGGTTAACAAAAAATTGCCACTAGCAATTATAAGCTTTTCCCGATAAACAAAAAAGTTATTATCTAAATGCTATAATTTTCGGCCCAAATTTAAACGCCTTAAAGTTAAGATGGGTTTATACCTGGCTATGGCGCCGGCCAAAAAAAAGTAAAAAAAACACCAACCACGGGCGGGATTTAAACCCCGCGTTCAGAGGTCCAAAAACCCAGACCGCCCGGGGTACCACGGCCCAGCTACCCAACAAAAGATTCGCCCAAACCCTTGGTTTTTTTCTACACCATAGGAAGGTTAGCGGGGGCCACCACTTTTTACCACAAATGAAAAGTTTTTTTTTGGGAAATGTGTCAATACGTTTTTTCTTTGAGTAATAAAAACGTATATTTTAAAATGTTTTAAAATCTGGGGTTTGCCTTCCAAAAGGGGAAGGGGAAACAGTGCCCTCCCCCGGCCCTACATGGTGCCAGGCCAAACGAACTATATTTTATGACAAATACGATAACGGGCCCCCAGAACTCTGGGGACCAGAGACAATATTTCTCCCAATTTAACCCCTTGTGATTTTCTCAGTTTTTTAAAATCAAGGAGCATCAGGCCCTGACAGCTTTTTGTCCACCGTGGACAACAGCTTTTCATTATTATTTTTATTATTATTATTATAAAGGGGGGGGAAGCGCAAAAACCCATAGGTTTACACAGCTCCGGGGGGGGGATGGGGAAAGGCTTTCGGGTTTAAAATTCGGGAACGGGAAAGCACAGATCCAATTCCCAAAATAAAGAGCCCCCCCCATACAAGGAGGGGACAACAACTGTCCAGAAGGGTTTTAAGTCTGCCCTGCGACCATCACAACCTGAGAGTTTGACAGTGTCCCCTGTAGGGGTCCCTTAGGGGTTTTAGTCCCTTTCCCCTTTACCAAAATTTAACTTTAATTTTTTTTCGTGTTTGTATAAAACCAAAAATAATCTTTAATACACAAAAATTATAGCCAAACAAAACAAAATTTTTACATTCAAAAAAAAAATTATGTATCAAAGAAAAAAAATAAAATTCAGAAAAATAATAATTACAAAAAAAAAAAATCAAGCATAAACAAACACAATATTGAAATGTAAAAAAAGGATCCAAAAAATTTAAAAAACCCCACTGCGAGGAGTTTTTTTTATGACTTTTTGTAAATTGCATAGTGTTTGTTTTTTACTTTCCCCGGGAAATTTTATTATCCTTTTTCTTGCTTTTTTTCAATACCACAAATCAAGGGAAAGAGCCCCCACGGGGTCTTGATAATTTCAATATACATGTTTGATTACTGTTGTGGGAAGTTTGAACAAACAGAAATATTAAAAAAAAAAATTTTAAAAACTGGTCTCAGTGGCCTTCTGATTTAAAGACCTTCTTACATTATCCTCTATAATACTGACAACCTGGTTACCAGTGTATCCAGACAACCTGGTTACCAGTGTATCCAGACAACCTGGTTACCAGTGTATCCAGACAACCTGGTTACCAGTGTATCCAGACAACCTGGTTACCAGTGTATCCAGACAAAACCCGGGTTTCCAGGTACCAGACAACCCGGTTTCCATGTATTCCCGAAAACCTGGTTACCAGTGTATCCAGACAACCTGGTTACCAGTGATCCAGACAAACCCGGTTACCAGTGAAACCCCCCACAACCTGGTTACCGTGTATCCAGACAACCGGTTACCGGTTTATCCCGACAATTGGGTTTTCCCGTGTACCAGACAACCCGGTTACCAGTGTACCAAAAAACCTGTTTACCGGGATCCAAAATTTGGGTTCCCCAGTGTACCAGACCAACCGGGGTTTCCAGTGTATCCCGACAAACGGGTTAAAAGTGTATCCCGACAACCTGGTTACCGGTGTATCCAGACAAACTGGTTTACCAGTGTATCCAGACAACCTTGGGTTTCCAGGTCCCCCGAGAACCTGGTTCCAGTGTTTCCCGCAACCTGGTTACCCGTGTATCCAGACAACCTGGTTACAGTGGGATCCAGACAATTGGTACCGTGTATCCAGACAAAAACTGGTTCCCGTGTAAACCAGACAAACTGGTTACCGTGTTTTCCAGACATCCTGGTTACCAGGGGTTCCCAACCCAAAAGGGGTTTCCAGGTATCCGACAACCTGGGTTTCCAGTGTATCCCGAAAAACCTGGGTTTCCAGGGGTATCCGCAACCCGGGTTTCCCGTTATCCCCGGGGCAACCTTTTTTACCCGTGATCCAGACAACCTGTTTTCCAGTGTATCCAATCTGGTTTAAAAGTGTATTTCCCGACAACCCGGTTACCAGGGGTTCCAGAAAAAACTGGGTTTTGCGTGTATCCAGACAAACCGGTTTTTTAGTGATCCAGACAACCTGGTTTTCCAGGTATCCCGACAACCTGGTTTTCCATTTATCCAGACAAAATGGTTAGCAGTATATCCCAAAAACTGGGTTTCCGTGTATCCGACAAACCCGGTTTTCCATTGTTTTCCGACAACCCGGGGTTTTCCATTGAAACCAGACAAACCCGGATACCCGTGTATCCGACAATCTGGTTACCAGTGTATCCCGACAACCTGTTACCCGTGATCCCGACAACCTGGGTTTCCAAGGTTTTCCCGACAAACTGGTTAGGGAGTGTAAACAAAACAACCGGTTACCAGTGTATCCAGAAAACTTGGTTACCAGTGTATCCCGAAAAAGTGGTTCCCGTGAAACCAAAAAACCTAGTTTGGGAGTGTATCCCGCAATAGTTACTAGTAAATCCAACAACCTGGTTCCATGTTTTCCCAAAAACCAGGGTTTCCAGGTAAACCCGAAAAACCAGGTTACCAGTGTCCCGACAGTTTTAAAACACACTTAGCAGACGGAAAATGAGGTGGATTATCCCCACGTCCCCCCACACTGCACTACTTTTTAGCAATAATAGGGCCTCAGTTCTAAGTTGCATTACATAATTTTTACCATATTATTATTAAATCATGGGGGAAACGCTAAAACCCGGAGGAAATTTTACAGCGCCTGGTGGGGGGGATGGGAAAGGGATTCAGACTCAATTCAAGGGAAATGGGGCACAAAACCCCGTTCCCTAATCAAGAGCCCCTCACCAGCGATGTATTTGACATCTCCGCAGGGGAAAACAAAACCCGTATTCCCACAACCGGGCCCCTGACAACAATTATCTTAGAAACAAATTTAAAGGGAAATTTTTTGCAATATATCTTTTTTTGAATATTTTGCAAATAACTTTTCCAGTTTTGAAGAAAATAGTAAGTAAATTTTTTCAAACTTTGACATTAAAAAAATCCAACTTCGAATATCTTAAAAAGGGCAGAAAGGAAAAGTGTTCCCCCGGGGGGATCACCATCCCATCCTTGGAGGGAAAGGCAAGCTCTTACATGGGACTAACCGTGTTTTCCCCCCACTGGCAGGGACCTATATTTCCCCACATTTTGGGGCGAAGGGGGGGGAGCTGCTGACCACAGGGAGGAGTACAAGTCAGCAAGGGAAAGGGGTTTTTTTTTTTTGTTTTTGGGTTTTAAACCTTTTTTTTTTTTTTTTTAAATTTTTTTAAGTTTTTGGGGGGGGGGGGGGGGGGTCTCGGGGGGGGGGGGCCCAAAGGGGAGGGGATTTCAATTAGGGGGGAAATTGGGGGGGGGGGCCCGGGGGGAATTCGGGGAAGGTGGGGACCTGGGGGGGGGAAATTTATGGGGAAAAAAATTGACCTTTTTAAAAAATTTTTGGGGTTTTTCTGCCCCCCAGGGGGCCCGGGTTTATAAATAAGGGGCCATAGAAAAAAATTTAAAGGGTGGTTAGGGTTGGGAAGGGAAAATATTAAACATTGGAAAACCTTGAAGGGTTTTTTTTCCCTGCGGTTTTTCGTTGTAAAAAATTTTTTTAAAGGGATTAAGGTTTTCCCCCGTCCAGAAAATTAATTTTTTTAAATTTATTTTTTTGGGGGAAAATTCCCCGCCGTTTTTTTTTTTTTTTTTTTTTAGTCAGTGGCGCCTTTTTGGTTTCCCAAATTTTTATAATAAAAGTGTTGTCTGCAGGGTTTTCCCCGGCATCCCCTTTTTGCAGTGTTGGGAAAACTTGGGGTTATCATCGAGTTCCCAAACGAAAAGCAACTCGTCAGCTCTTGTTAGGGGCTTCAACTGCGAGGTGTCGCAGTCCCCCCCTCATCGTACTTTGGGAAAGGGAACCCAGTCAGCACTGTGGTGAACCCCTCTCCTGTTATCGGCCCAAGGGGAATCCCTTCCTGTTCCCCCCAGAGCTTCTTAAAAACTGTTTCTCCTTAAAACTGGAACCTAAACGTTTTCCCCTACTACACAAAACGAATAAATTTTTTTGGGGAAAAACCAGTTTTTCCCTTTATATACTGGAAAACCCCAAACATTGCTTCCTCTACTGCAGGAAAATTTCCCAAAGTTGTCAATAACACCAGCCCCATTTTTGATACTGGAACCTCAAACATTTTCTTCCCCATGCGTTGTGGATGAGTGGAACAAACTCCCAAGTACAGTTTATTGAGGCTAAAACCAATAAATCCACTAGAATACAAGGCAGGCATGTACTTACAGTAGTGTTGGGAGCTGCGAGTCGAGTGATTCACTGTTTGACCAGAGCCCCATACGTCACCTTTCGAGGGGGGGGGGGAAGAGGGAGGGGAAGGGATAGCGGGAGCTAGACTGACCCTACGTTAACAAGCAGCCGGAAATCAAACTATCACTTTAGGGGTGGGGGGGAAGAAAAGGCGGGAAAAACGGGAGCGTGACTTACCCTACCTTAACTAGTAGCCGGTAATGAAACTATTGTTACTATATTGCTACTCCTATCTATTGAACTTTTCCCTCACAGTGAAGATGAATAGTTTTTGCTACTTGACGAGCTCTTGGAGTGTGAACAAGGTTATATTTTGGGAAGAAATTCAGGGAACTGGCTAGCTGATTCGAGTCCTGGAAGTGGGACACAATACCTGTACTTTAAAGAGTGGTTTGGAATATTTGCTGTTTAGAGTGACATCAAAACTTTCATGCAACGGGTTAGTAATGAAAATAAAGTTTAACTTCGGAGGATTAATAACCCAGAAGAGAGAGGAATATTTCCATTGTATAATTTAGGCTCTTCCTCGAGATGCCATCCACAACAGTCTATTTAACACCCAGGTGCATATTTACTGCTAAATGAACAGGAACAGGTGTTACTAGACTAACACTCGAGTATCTATTGATAACCGAATAGTGGCAGCAGGTGTTAGGAGACTATCACGCAGGTAACTACTACTTGATGAACAGTGGCAGCATATGTTATTTGACTAACACCCAGGTAACTATTTACTGCTAGGTGAATATTGGGTGACAAATGTTGGAAGACAAACAGAGAGGTAACTTTTTTTTTTATATTTTATTTAAAACTTCATGTACAAATATTAATAGGTACATATATAAAAAAATGATCAAGGACAACATCAGTAAAACAATATATAAACACAAAACAATCCAGGCAACATCTGACAGTCTACTATATACAAGTTTTTATAACATATCACAATTTAAGAAGGAATAAAGTTATAATAACAAAGGCCACAAAATGGCTATTAATAAAACTCCTAAAATTACAACCTCAACACAATAATGCTCCAAGCTTAATGACAATCACCCATAATACCACTCACAACAAATACACCAGACCTACAATATGCCTTATTAAGAAACCTGTGCTGCAACACAGGTGACCCACCATCCCTCCCCCCCCCCCACCACACACACACATTGAAAACTAACCCTATCACCAACCTGAATAATCATGACATTAATTATCCTCAATTTAGGATTATTATGACACATGTCACTTGAGGAAACATTATTTACAACCATGAATGGTACAGGACTACCAAAATTACAATACCTTAAATAAGAACAATAATAATAGGTAATTTTTTTTTTTTTTTTTTTATATTTTTATTTAAAAGGACACAGTACAAGATATAAATAAATAAAAGAACACAATAATTAACGGTTTGCAAATCCAATGACCTACCATCAACCCCATAGCATACCACAAGTGTTACATTCATATTGTATTTTTTTTTTTTTTTTTTTTTTATTTTATTTAAAAAACACAATACACATCATACATTTGTGCTATATTTAGGTTACATAAACAAAGAAACATAATCCATTAAATAATAAAAACAAACAACTTCACATTCCTTATCCCAGCACTAAACTTATACATAAGAAAAACACGTTCAACTGTAAATGCTTAATTCCCCCTCCAAAGTGCCCAACCAGCACACACAACATACATGTAACTAAAAACAGCCCACACCTGAACATACAGGTGGGTTTATTATATCCATAAAATACAGCCAGTATCTTATAACACAAAAGGTAATATTATCCTAAGAATGTCACACTTATTTACATTATATATGAAACTTTATAAACAAAGACATTCTCATATAATCCAATTCGTTGCACACTCATTAGTATTGTATATTAAACTTTATACACAAAGACATAATACTAAACAGCTCAAAAATTACAATATAATAAAGGTGACAAAATAGCCATTTCCACACCTTACCACAGAGAAACTAAACACACTATTAAAATAACAAAGATACACACTCATGTTACATAGCACATTATTATTAGTGTGTTAACAATGCTTTGAGTGTTCCTTCTTGTAGTTGTCTCACTGACAAAGATCATTTACCTTAGTAAAACTATGATCATCAATGACCTCTTGTCTTTCAACACATGGTTAAACTAAAACATACACACACAAGAAAACTCTACAATTATACCACATCTAACATGTCATCCCTCCCATACAACTCTCATGACAATCCTACCACATTTACATATCCTTCATTATGGTCATAACTCGCTCTAGAAAAGGAAAATGGTCCCTTAGTACTTAAGTAGCCAAATTACTGAGTCCCCTTACTGTTATATTTCTATATGCCTCCGGGAACGCAGTTGCCCACCTGTTACCATAAATGAGTTTATTTCTGCATACCGTGCGATAAATTCCTGCCGCAATAGCCCTTACCCTAATCCCCCCGCCTTTTTCCTTCAAGCCCCAGGAATAAAACAAGAAATCTGTCACAATGTACAGAATGGCTCTCTTTACAACCTCAGACACCCCCCTTACCTCTAAAGTTAGGGCACGCAGGATCTCTACATTGCCCCCACCCATTAACTTGAAGACTCTAGCCAGCCACACCCGTACTTGCCCCAACTCCCTACAAAAATATACGGCATGAAAACTGTTTCCGATTCCTCACAATGTTCGCATTTCGCTTCCTTTACCAAACCCATCACACACAAAGCCTGCTTTGACGCTAAAATCCCCATTACAAACCTATAAACTAACTCCCTTACCCTAGGCATTAATCTAAGTTTCTGGAAATCATGCCAAATCGTACCCCAATCATACAAAGGGTATACCGCCACCCCTTGCATCACTTCTGGTTTCCTACTCATCTCTACTAACCTTCCCACCTTGAGCTTGTTTACCTCACCTATTACTAACATAACCCTTAGCATATTCTCACATTCCATCAAGTCCTTTCCTCCCCACCAACGTCGTACATCCCTCATTACCCTCCCAACCCTCACCCCTTTTAACCCCCCCTCCCTTACGTACTTTTGTTTAACATACATGGCCTTGACCCTCGGCCCTAGCATCAAAAGCCCTACTCCCCCTCGGCGCACATTCGTCATAACCACCTCTTTACTTAGCCATGCTCGTCCAAAACCCCATATATAACGAAGCACCCTTCTCTGTATCTCCTTTATCTCCTGTTCCCGTAAAGGATACACCACTGCCACGTTCCACACTTTACTATAAACCAATGAATTTATTATTATTGCCCTTTGCATTAGAGTAACATCCTTCGCTCTTAGGTTCCTAATCCGTTGTACAACTTTCTCTCCCACCAATTCTGAATTCCTCCGTCTAGCCTCTTGCTCATCTGCCATATAGATAATCCCACAAATTTTCAGCTGTTCAGTCACATCCCATCCAAACTCCACCCCCATTCTACCCCCCACCCAATCTCCTATCTCTAATAATTTCGATTTAGCCCTGTTGACACGCATGCCTGACGCCTCTCCAAAAAACCTCATTACTCTCTCCACCTTTCGCAAACCTTCGACATCATTGATCAGTATTGTTGTGTCATCTACATAACCAACTACCTCTGTGATCCCCGACCCCTCCTCCTGTAACGTTGTTGCTTCCTCAACCATTCCATAAAACGGGTGTTGCATACATGCAAACAGAATTTGAGACATAGGACACCCTTGTCTCAAACCTTTCTCCATTTTCAACACGCTACCCAACCTACCATTAATTTGCACCTGAATCGTAGCTTCTGCATACAAGGTCTTCACCCATTTTACTATTCCCTCCCCAAAACCCATAAGCCTTAAAGTGTCAACCATGTACTCTCTATTCACACCGTCATAAGCATTCTCCCAATCAATGCCCAAAATTCCACCTCCCTTACAACCCTGCAAAAATTCCCTAATACGACTATGTCCATCCCTATGTCCATTCCCAACTGACCCTTGTGCACCATACCACCTATTACCTTCTTCATCCTGTTCCCTAAAATCTTCGCAAAAATCTTATAATCCGTACACATTAAAGATATGGCCCTGTACGTGCTCAGTGTTCTCCCCTCGCTTTTTTTCTTTACAAGCACGACCACACCCGTCCTCTGTGACGTTCCCAATTTCCCTTCCTTCAGCATACAATTCAATACCTGAACCAAACAAACATTTATGGTTTCCCAATGCACTCTGTAAAAATCATTGGAAAGTCCATCAATTCCCGGTGCTTTCCCCTTACTTAAATTGAACACTGCCTCTTTCACTTCTTCCATACTTATTATTCCCTCCAATCCCCCTCTGTCCTCCCCACCTTTCCCCAAGACCTTCACCCCTCCTCTTTCTTTATTAACTATCTCCAAATTACCTTTTTCCCATTTCCTTTTAAACCAATAGTCCGCATAATTACTTATCCCCTCAGTTGTCACCAACATTTGCCCCTTAGTATAACCTTCCAAATCGTCACTAACCTCTAAAAGTATTATAGTGGACTCCTGTTGTCTAATGCGAAAACTTCTTAACACACTACCCGACGGTTTATCTCCCCATAGCACGGCATCCATACCTGCCCTTACCCTTAATTCATCAAATCTTTCATTATGTATGTCCCTTAGTCTCCCTCTTAGCCCTGATATTTCTTCAAAAGACTTCTCCTCATCTCTTGCGTAACACTCATTGAGCTGCTGTTCCAAATAATTCTGTAAACCGTACCTCCACCTCGCCTCCTCCCTTCCTTTATATTTATAAAACCCCGCGATACCAGGTTTAGCCCTATTTTCCCACCAATCCAAAATACTCCCTTCCCCATCCCTTGCCCTCCACAATTGTCCCCACCAGTCTCTAAACTCTGCGTTCACCACCTCACTCCTCACCAACCTCGCATTTAACTTCCAGAAACTTGAATATACCTTTACCACTCCCTCCCAATCCAGTTCTACCAAAACTGCCCTATGATCCGAAAACCCTACGTCCACTGTTTTTACCCCTCCTACCCTAACTGCCTCCGTTATATAAATCCTATCTAACCTCGCTGAATAATTTCTCCTAACAAAAGTGTAATCCACTCTCCAAGCCCCACTCCCCTCCACGTCCCTCACCCCTACATCCTGTAAAACATTGCGTAACGACCGTAATACACAACCCGCCCCCCTTGGCTCCACGTCCCCCCCCCCTTATAACACAGTTCCAGTCCCCCCCAATTACAGTTACTAGAGGTAAACCCCTTAAAAAATACACTAAAACGTCTCTCACAAAATCCTCTTTTACTTTGATTATATTCTCTGCTGGCATATAAACCCCAATGAAACATACTCTAGATGCTCCCCACTCACCATCCACCCTCACTACCCTCCCCCCCCCTTCTTCCCACTTTATAATACGTAAGGGACTATTTTCCTTCACAGCCACTGCCACTCCCCCTTTTAACCTAACAGACCCACTTACATACAATTTATAACCCTTTAATGCCAAAGCACAGCCTATCTTATAATTATGTTCTTGTATAAAGCATACATCCACATTATATCTCCTCAAAAACCATTCCATCCATACTCGTTTCACTTCATTCTTCAATCCATTTACATTTACAGTTACTATCGTGAATTATTTTAAAAGTGGTGGTTTACCCTTTCTTCTTGGCACACACCCTCCTATACCGTCCTGCTGTATGGCATCTTTCTTGACAGCTTGCTTATTCACCCCCCCCCTATCCCTTCATTATCCCTAGAACCATTAAACCCTACATTACCCCTTCCCTCTTTCCCCTTATGACATACATCCTTTCTCCAAGATTTTACTCCTGTTCTTTGTCCTGGAGTAAGAACATCGTCCATCTCAGACGTTCCTGCAGTTCTCTTACGAGAACTCCCCTCCCCACACACCTCGTCACCTGTCTTTTCTGCCCTATGGACCTCTGCCACAACGTTGTGCACATTAACATTAGTGCACACAGTATTCCTAACCTCCTGATCTTGCTGCACAGTTGCCTGCACCAGGTTACACCCTTCATCCACCTGTCCCTCTTCAACGTCATGCAAAAAGGAACTAAGTACTTCCTCCAGCAAGCCATCCTGTTGGCCCGTACCCTCCTCATCAGACGTCGATGTCGTCTGTCCCTTATCAACTGATAGTGTTACACTTTCTTCCATAGTCGCCTCAGCCCTGTCCACTTCGTCACTCCATCGGCAAGGAATCTTGTTTGGCCTTACTCCTTCCTCCGACACCTCCAGAGCATTCCTCTGATGTAAGATCACTGGTTCCTGTTCCCTCCGTCCAGCTTTTTTATAGCATTGGGCCGCCATATGTTCAAAAGAACCACATAATCTGCAAGTCTTCCGCTGCCCTGAGTAGTACACGTAGACCTGCGTTCGGAAGACCTCCATAAATACGTATGATGGAATTGACTGCCTCAACGTCATTTTCAGCGTAAATGAACCTTCAGGTAGCCCCTCATAAGGTCCATTTTGCCACACCCCCATCACTGCTGAGTGGATTTTCCCATAGCTGCTAAACACCGCCGTCACATCATGCTCCGTCGCCTCAAAAGGCACGTTTCGTACTTTCACCCACGTCACATAGCTGGACACATCATGTAAGCAGACTTCCACCATAGTGTTCACTGCCAGCCTCTTCTCTTGATATTTGTTGACTATGCTTGTGTAGAATCCTGCGTCTTTAAACTTGATGAAAATTCTCGACACACCATTGACTGCTACTCCATATAATTCTTCGGTCGGTATTCCATATACCTCACTGATGATGGCATGCAGTAACACGTGCATGGTTGTTCCTGTAAGCGTGCCACGCACCAATTCCACGCAAACAGTGCTCACCCGGCGTCCAATGCGATCCGCCATGTTGTATGCACAAAACAGGAAAACTGCGCAGTAAACCAGTTGTATCAGGAGCCACTGCGCAGCCTGTCCGCACGGCACAATAGTGATGCGAACAATCAAGAGAGGTAACTACGGCCTCACCATCACGAGGGATGAACGTCGCCAATATTTCAGCCATTATTCATTAAAGTGACCCTTTTCCAACCATTTCTGATGTCACTTAAAATTTTCAGCTCCGGTCTCTGGATCAAGATAAAATCTGGGAATTTTTCTTTAAACGCTGCTAGTAAAAGTCATGTTACTCTTAATAAGTAATAGCGAGAATAAGACACATGTACAACATTTGGGAATGGTCATATGTTGGCCAATAGTGACACCCAATAGTGGCATGTGTCTTTGGGAGATATAAAACAGCAGTGGTCTTGTCCTGGACATTAGAGATCAAGTAATCTTCAGCAGAGATGCTGCTGAAGATTCAGGACACTTGGGGTTGACCACCATGAGACATCAGTTTTCAGTCAGTAAGATAATATTTTGTTTGACTTTCTTAACCCTGAGGTTTAGCTCCCAGGGTAACCTAATTATGTTAAAGCGTCATCGAGGTCTGTCTGTCTTATACCCTTTGTAGTACTTAATCTTATTACCTAAGGTACCTACTTACTGGTAGGTAAACAAGGACAGCAGGTGTAAGGAAACATAAACCCAACGTTTTTTACCTAGTCCGGGATCGAATCCCGGACACTCAGTATGTGAGCTTCTAAGTCAAGTGAACCCTCGTTACCTAACATGTGAGCTATCAACTAAGTCAAGTGAACCCTCGTTACCTAACATGTGAGCTATCAACTAAGCCAAGTGAACCCTCGTTACCTAACATGTGAGCTATCAACTAAGTCAAGTGAACCCTCGTTACCTAACATGTGAGCTATCAACTAAGCCAAGTGAACCCTCGTTACCTAACATGTGAGCTATCAACTAAGCCAAGTGAACCCTCGTTACTTAACATGTGAGCTATCAACTAAGCCAAGTGAACCCTCGTTTAACCCTTTGACTGTTTACGTCATATATATACGTCTTACGCACCACTGTTTCTGACCTATTTATAGTATTTATACGAGTAAATTCTAGCGGCTTCAAATCAAGCAAGAGAAAGCTGGTAGGTCCACATGTGAGAGAATGGGTCTGTGTGGTCAGTGTGCACCACAGTATGCACCTGCAGCATGCAGTGCATAATGAGAAAAAAAACTGACCGTTTTTTTGGATTAAAACGCCGAATTTGAGGTGTATTTTCGTATAGCATTTATCGTTGTATTCTAGTTTTCATGGTCTCATTTGATACAATGAAAACCATATTACAGAAATAGAGATGATTTTCATTACTTTCGCGATGAAAACGACCTTGAAATTGAGCTCAAAGTAGCGGAAATGTTCGATTTTTACCAATGTTCAAGAGTAAGCAAATCACACCACATGTCCAATACATGTCAGCTGGTGAGTCTAATATTCTTTCACTAGTGCACTGATATTAATTATACCATTTTTACAATAATGCAGAAGTCTGCATAACAGTAAATTTTGTATTTTTTTTTTTTTTGTATGAATAAAAAACCAAAATAGAAAGCAATAGTAATATAAGAGAGGCCTAGAGATGTGACTAATGAACAGAGGATATGTTATTTTAGTGCCAAGAATGTCTACATTGTTTATTCTGGATCTCATTTTGAAATTGATATCTTTTTAATTTGCGTGAAATTGGCCAAATTGCCAAATTCTGACCACTTTATTGGGTAGTTCAAATCAGTAAATGGGCTGTTTCTTGTACGGAACTGATAGAAAAAATGGAGTTCTAAATAAATAGCTATGAGTTTGGTCACCTGGAACAAAAGAATTGGCCAAACGTAGGGCCCAAAGTCGGCGAAATTGCCGATGCATACATGTCGCAGAGACTGTTAACATCGCGCGAGCGTAATTCCGTGAGATCTTGACTAAATTTCTTACGTTTGGTGTCATTACCATCGGGAAAAGATTCTCTATCATTTCATAAGATTTTTTTTTCCAAAGCTTTTGCGACATAGAATGACAGTTTCAGAAAGGGGCTTGCGACAGTCAAAGGGTTAAGTAAACCTCAAAATCACTCAGTTGGTATTCAACACCAATTTAACATTAACTTTTCAATATCTGAAAAAGACCATTGTACTTTTGTAACACAAACTCTGTCGTTCTGGCAGAGGTGGAGGCGAGGAGACGAAATATGAGATCATTGACGTCTCGCTTAGGTATTTCTAAAATCCATACTTCTCGTAATATTAATTTTGTATTTTCGACCAAACAGCGTCACTGGGACAATTCAAATTATTTCCGAAAAGATTTAGAAATAGCAGAAATAGTCCTAAAGCAACTGCTATTATGAAGAAGATTATTTTTATTTTTGCCAACAATGTCTATGTTCGTTTGACCATGGCCTAGGCCTCATGCCATTTGGCTTCCATCTCAGCCTGACACATTCTTCCGGCCTCGAGCTCGGCCTCATGCCTCTTGGCGGCCTCCAGCTGCCTGGCGACCTCCTCCTCGGCTGCACGTCTCATTGCGACTTCCTACTCGGTGTAACGCCTCCTAGCGGCCTCCAACTCTGTTGCACGTTTTGTGCACTCTTGCTCGGCCTCCAGCCTTCTGGCGGCCTCCTGCTAAGCTTCATGCTCCAAGGCGTTCTTCTGGTCAGCCTCACACCTCAAGGCGGCCACTAGCTCGTCCTCACGCTTCCTGTTAGCCTCCAGTTGAGTTTTGTGCCTCTCAGCAGCCTCTTGCCTCCAGGCAGAATACTGCTAGGCGTCTCTTCTCGAAGCAGCCTCCAGCTCCGCGCAACGCCTCTAGACAGTCTTCATCTCAGCCTCACGCCTTGCCTCCAGCTCGGCCTCACGCCTCTTGATGGCCTCGCGCTCGGCCTCACACCTAGTGGCCTCCTGCACGGCCTCACACCATTAGGCGCCCTCGTATTCGGCCTCACTCCTCCTGATAGCCTTGTGCTCAGCCTCAACCAATTTGGCGGCCTCTTGCTCGGCTTCACGAGTCCTGGCGGCCTCTTGCTCAGCTTCACGAGTCCTTGCGGCCTCTTGCTCGGCTTCACAAGTCCTGGCGGCCTCTTGCTCGACTTCATGAGTCCTGGCGGCCTCTTGCTCAGCTTCACGAGTCCTGGCGGCCTCTTGCTCGGCCTCACGAGTCCTGGCGGCCTCTTGCTCGGCTTCACAAGTCCTGGCGGCCTCTTGCTCGACTTCATGAGTCCTGGCGGCCTCTTCTGCATCACGTTTGGCAAGATCATATCTGCTCTAAGCTTCGTACATCTCCTGTAGGAGAGACAGATCATATCCTTCTATTTTCCGCTTCATAATCAAAACATTGATTTTCAACAAAGAGACGATAGAGTAGAGAAGAATTTCCCGTTCATTCCCTGCCTTGACTGGTTCACATAGGCAGCACACAATCAAAATGCCATTTTGATTAATCGAGGTTAAACTAGCAACCTTTTACCTGATGCGACAAAAAACTTTTTTAAGATTCAGTGAACTGGTAGCCGAGTGGGCCTCAGAGAGCATTTTTTCAATATCCTGCAAGAAAGCATTTCCCGGTATTTCAACAGTTATTCCACCTACCACTTTCTGCCCGCCAAAAAGTTTTTCTAACTCAATAATTTGATTCATTTCCTTTAATCTGAGTTCAGTAATTACGAATATAAAATCGCTAAACTCGACTAAGAAATTAATGTATTCAGTGAAGCAGGTACGTGGTAGAAGTTACTATCATAGATGAAATAAATGTAGGTAACTTTGCATACTGGAAACACTACATTATAGCAATGATATGTGTATTATAGTGATGATGTATGTATTATAGTGATGATGTATGTATTATAGTGATGATGTGTGAATTATAGTGATGATGTGTGTATTATAGTGATGATGTGTGTATGTTACAAAAAAATGCGATTCTAAAAGCTTAGAGATCTCCAGTGAATACTAGAAAGGACTGCTCTTCTAGCATCCAGCCTGTTACTGGGTTTTCGTAACAATTAGTCAGTATCCTTGTCCAATTATCCATTAGAGTTCAGTATGATTCAATAGTGCTTCAGGATTACCACTGGTAGGCTACTAACTAGAGAAATTAAAATTTAATAAATTTATTAAGTCTAGATGTATATTATCAAATTAAAGTAAATTAAATTAATCAGAGTAATCAAAATAATATCACTTCTCTTGAGTTCAATATTATTGTGCTGAAAGCACATATCACATTTATAATTCTTAAGTACCGTCTGGTACATTAACATTTATAAGATATTACAAATATGTACAAGTAAGTTTGTGTGTATGTGTGTAAGTGCTCTACGTAGTTCGCTATGTCTCAAGACTCGACTAGACTTAAACAAGTGACTGACAAAGTCCTCAAATAAACTAACTTCTTGACTGACTGGCAACCAGAACAGTCTGCATGAACAATAAAAAGAATGCTAATCCCAATAGCAATATAAGAAGCAACTGCGACACAGAATCAGGAACAAGGAGATAATATAACGACACTAAGTAGGGACCACCAGCAGATCCTCCACAAAAGTCACAAAACTCCCATACTACTGAATCTAACTTCAGCATAAGAAAATCCCCGACTGTGTTAATACACAGATACCAGTACAAATTAGGTCAGAAGCTACAGCTCAGGACCTGAGTTACTCAGAGTGTCTATGTGACACACAACCTCAGTACAACGTCGAAAATCACTAAGTCTATACAATGTTCTGTGAACAGAGTTCTACAGAACTAACAAGAATAATGAGACAATCTGTCCAACCACCAAGAGAGTCTAGATCAGACTGAATACTTCAGGCGAGGTGAGGACACCCCCCCCTCGATCACATGATAGCTCAGTGGACAGTACTGCCCAGCAACAGAAGCCGGCAGAATAACGAGCAAAGAGCGATAATTACAGTAGTTAGACAATCAAGGCTTGAACTGAGCACATAATATGTTACATCCTCCCTCACAAAATTTAGCTAAGTCAAATAATAATAATATAAAGCAATATATTTATGATTTAGCTATTATTGCAAATATAAGCAATATAAAATTATATGAAAAGGTGATAATTATATATATATATACATTATATTCATAATCATAATATACATTGTAACCCATTCAGGGGTTGCAACACCCCCCCAACACGACAAACGGTCACACTAGGAGTTGCATTAATGTCTTTCACTTTATTACTGATTACTCATGATACTTTAACAATATAATATAAACATTAATCAGAGTCACTCTTGTGCCAAGCACCTCTATAATTTCACAGCGTCTGTACACTAAGGTATGCCCCTAGTACTAGGGCAGTACACAGTATCGTATCTCTGCATACTCGTGGTTATGTACATCAGTGTAGAGACAGGATAGCATAGACAAGCAGTTGTGTTATAGACAGGAGACAGCATTCCACTCTTAAGTAGTGGTTGTGGAATGCTATGCAGTATGGACATCTGAGTATGAAACAGCTTAAGGTGTGTAGTGAAGGGGGGGGGTCTGCGGCAGGACAGTGTTCCGCCAAGCAGTAACATCGCCCACACGACACTACCCACTCATCACTCAGCTTATGTCTCCTCCTTACCCACACATCTCATCACTACTGTGAATATATAAATATAATAATTAGACATGAGTATACATAGTTAACATGGGCTGGAGGGATTAAGTTACTTTACTGAATTTGACATAGCAAGTAACAAAAGGTATTTGGGCATTAAAATTACGTTAATTTAATGTAACTGATAATTATTAAGGACGTGACAGAGCATCGGCAATTACATTACAATGACCACTTATGCGTTTTATACTAATAGAATAAGGTTGGATTCTGAGGGCCCACCTCATGATCCTAGCATTTTTACTTTTCATGGTGTTTATATAAGTGAGGGGATTGTGGTCTGAAAAAGTTAATTTTAAATGGGGAAGTGCCCAAATACACGTCAAAATGTTCCAAGAACACCACAAGAGCTAGAGCCTCTTTCTCAATAGTGGCAAAAATTTTTCTGGTGTCGTTTAAGTTTAGATGAATAGTAACATATAGGATGGAGAATATCAGTGGATGTTGACTGTTGGAGCAGCACAACACCCACTGCATAACTCGCATCTATATGTAAAAAGAAGGGAAGATTGAAATTTAGACTCAACACTGGAGCAGAGGAAAGCAGATGCTTCAACCTTTTGAACAAATCTGAACAATCACTAGTCCAGATGAACTGAACTTTATTTCCAATTTGTGCACACATACAGAGGTACAAAAAAAATACAGATAAGAGCAGCATGCCAAAGCCACTTATACTATGCATAGCATTACGGGCTGGCTTAAAATTAACTTAAGATTAACTAAGCAATGATTATTATTATTATTATAATCAAAAAGAAGCGCTAAGCCACAAGGACTATACAGCGCTGCTACTAAGCAATGATGAAATCAGTGATAAAACATTAATGTAAACAGATAACTATAAAGCACAAGTGAGTATTAAACAAAGACAGGTCAAAATGGTTGCATTCAGTTAGGTAGTGATTCTGTTAGGTAGTGTATTTAAAAAAAATAAAGTTAATTGGTTTTAGGTTTAACATTATGTGATATAATTGTGAGAAACATTTAAGATATACAATTTATAATGTTCAGTTTATTCAGTATTTATTTGGTTTTGGGTGAGTAAGTGATCTTTGAGAAGAGACTTGAATTTATAAACAGGTTGTTTTTCCCTTTTATATTTACAGGTAATGAATTCCAGTTTTTTAGGGCCTTTTATGTGAAATTTGAGTTTTTGCATAGTGGGAGATGGACACGAGGAACATCAAAGAGTGACTGTGCCTTGTGTTAGGGGTCATGTGTTCTGTTGAGGTTGGCAAGGAGATGTTTGAGGGAGGGTTAATAACAGAGTTAAGGTTCTATGTATGTAATAGGTGCAGTAATAAGTATGGATGTTTTGAAATGGTGAGTAGGTTTAGTGTATTGAATATTGGTGGAGTGTGCTGCCTGTAGTGAGAATTTGTTACATTCCCAACTGCAGCCTTTTGTTGGGTGATTAGTGGTCTGAGATGGTTAATTGTTGTTAGGGCCCCCTGCACAAATTCCATAGGTGAGATAGGGGTAAATTTAAAAGAGGATATAGGCCAGAGGGCTGACTGTGGAACATAAACCGTATCTTCGATAGTATGCCTACAGTCTTGGAAATTTTTCTTAGAAATTTGGGTGTATATGTGTAGAAATTTGAGTCTATTATCAAGGTGGATTCCTAAGAATTTTCCCCTGTAATTTTGTGATAGGTGATCCATTTATCATTATGTTAAGAGGGACATCTGTAGCTCTGTTACCAAAATGAATGAAGTAGGTTTGTCAATGTTTAGTGTAAGTTTGTTAGTCCTCATCCAGGGAATATTTTCTGTAATTCGGTATTTACAGTATTGGCTAGCGTGACTGGGCTCGGGTGAGAGAAGACGTATGTAGTGTCATCTGCAAATATGTGGGTTTGAGTAATTGCGAAGCATTTGGAAGGTCATTTATGTATAGGAGAAAGAGAAGAGGGCCAAGGACACTTCCCTGTGGGACACCAACTGAAAATTTGGGTTTCGCAGAAGAGTTTGCCCCCTTTGCGTACACATATTGGCTTCTGTTTGCTGAGGTTTTGACTTGAGGTAGTTGAGGGAGTGCCCTCTTATACCATAGTGTGACAATTTTACTGGAGCAAGTCATGGGCAACTGTATCAAAAACTTTACGTAAGTCAAAGAAGATCCCCAGTGGGACTTCTTTTTTCTCTATTGCAGTGTATATATGTTCTAGCATGTGTATAATAGCATCATTAGTATTTTTATTAGGCCTGAATCCAAATTGGCAGGGGTTGAGTATGTTTTGGGAGATAAGGTAGGAGTAGATTCGTTTATGAATTAATTTTTCGAAGATTATTTTTGAGAGAGGGTGTAAGTTGGATATTGGCCTATAGTTTTTTCAACTCTGTTTGGTCTCCTCCTTTGTGGATCGGGGTGACCCTTGCTATTTTGAGTACTGAAAGGGAAGGTTGAGGATTCAATGGATTTTTTAAAGAGTGTTGCAATGATTGGTGATAGCACTTTGACACTTTTTTGGGATATAAGGGGTGGTAAGGTATTTAAATCTCCTGCCTTTTTTTTTAGTGCGTTGATAATAAGGGAGACTTCGTATGGGTTAGTCGGAGCTAGGAACAGTGGTTCGGTGTTTGCCGGGGAGGTAGTCATTTGGTGGGGGATCTGAGCTTGGGATTTTATTGGCAAGGTTTTGTCCTATAGTGGAGAAGAAATCATTGAGTCCTTGTAGTGATACTGGCCGTGGGGAGCCCGCGCAGGATAATAAATGCACCACCTCTTGGGGCCCTTAACAACAACAACAGTTTGGTGTGTGCGATGGGCGCCAACACACGGTGTGATTCTCTCCCCTCTATTTATATAAATACTTATCCCTGCAGAATTTCATGGTGAGTTTAAATATGTGGCCTGTAGTTATAACTTTTCTCTTGACATATGCGAGACATCACCATCCCTGTAGAAGCCATTATTAGATGTACTAGTCATTAATTTTGTTGTTGCAGAAGTACTAAAAGAAGATTCTATGTCAATAAAGCCTAGAATAAGGCCTGTGTTTCTATCACAACAATTTATTGAACATAGAATCTTGGGCTACCTGGTGTGATCCTGCGCTAGACTACATCACAACATGGAGCGTTTACTGAAACCTGAAGGCTAGACTGTGACCCCCGCTTTTCAACGGCTGCTCAGGAATGGAAGCACTGGTTTTAAGACTTTCGAAAACTTCTTGGAGCCCTTCCTAAAAAAAGATCTAGATAAACTAAGTCTGCTCATCAATTTTGTGTCACCTAAGATATATGAGGCTATTTCTGAGTGGGAATACCTACGAAGATGCTATCAAAACCCTCAAGTCTCAGTATATTAAACCTACAAATGAAATCTTTGCACGCTATCGCCTTTCAACTCGCCGCCAGCAGATTGATGAATCCTTAGAGGAATACTTTCAAGCACTGAAAATTTTAGGTAAGGACTGTCACTTCCAAGCAGTGACAGCTGCTCAGTATTGTGAAGAGTCCATCAGGGATGCTTTTATCGGTGGCCTGCAATCACCAATAATAAGGCAGCGTTTATTGGAGAATAAAACTCTCGACTTAGCCGCTGCCTTTGACCAGGCAAGAGCTCTAGATTCAGCCCAGAAGAATTCTGAAGTAAAACAATACACTCAGCCTTCTCGAGTGGTAAGTGCTGCAATTCCTGACCAAGACTCTTGCAATGAAGTTTTCTGTGGAACCTGCCTCAGTGACAGCAGCAGCAGGTACGGTGTGTTTCTTTTGTGGTTTTTCAAGACATCCACGTCCAAAGTGTCCTGCTCGTGAAGCAATGTGCCATAAATGCCACAAGAAAGGTCACTTTGCAAAAGTATGGGCGTGCTAATGCATCAACAAGAGCTAGTGCCTCCACACATTCCAGTGATCATGCGACTCTAAACAACAGTGACTTCTGCGGCTACTCCAAATTCACTGTCAAAGGCAGTTGTGAAAGTATTCATCAAAGGAACAGAAGTAGATGGTCTTATTGATAGTGGCAGCTCAGAGAGTTTCATCAACCTTGACTTAGTTAAACGGCTCTCCTTGACTGTACATCACTCATCAGGTACTGTTTCCATGGCATCAACATCTCTCTCTATTCAGACCTTAGGGTTTTGTAAGGTAAATCTCAGAGTTAATGGAAAGGATTATCAAGATGTACATTTAGCTATTCTGCCACAACTGTGCTCTGATGTTATCCTTGGTCAGGACTTTCAAAGCTGCATGGAGTGTACCTTAAAATATGGGGGTGAACTGCCTCCCTTGTTTTCTTGGGCTTAGCACTTTTAAGGGGGAGACCCCCAAAGTGTTTGCAAATCTTACCCCCGGATTGCCTCCCATATCACTAAGTCCCCGCCGCTATTCTTATGGGATCAAAGAAAACTTCAGATGCTGCTGAAGGTGGGTATGATATAACCGAGTGATTCCCCTGGCGTGCACAGGTTGTTGTTGTTAAGGGCCCCAAAGGTGTGCAGTATTATCGCTGCTGCTCCGCCACAGGAACCAGTATCACTACAATCTCCCCTTCTAAATATCAAGAAAGTAATCTCCCAAACAGTTAGGTGGCGACGTACACGATCCCGACCTTCGAGCCCTGAAGCCTCTCCCCAGGTTCGATATTTTCCAGCGGGTGTTTGATTAACTGCTGAGCAGAATACCTCGATTTCCATAGGGGTGTCTCAAGGGGCTTTCCAGGAGACAACGAAGCATCTTTTCACCATCTAATTGGTGTATCTTGAGATTTCCAAACACTAAAGGGGATTTCAACTGGGGCTAAATGTCTTGTAGATACTGTAGTCTCTTCCCCCATTTTGGTAGCGAATGTGGGCGTAATGTGGATTGCTTGCAGGAGCTCTACCTCTTCCACTAAAGATTCCGTCTTGGTTCATTCTAACGGTGACTCTTCAGGAGAACGGGTTCCAGGTGATGACCATAACCAGTGGGCACGGAGGCTCCCGTAGAGGAACGACGTGAATAGTTGAGGAGTCTTTCCATGAGGGGTTGCCATTAGTACTGTGGCACAGCAATGATCTAATAGAGTGAAAGAGCATCAGGTAGGAACAGTTTGTCCAGTGTTGAACAGGTAGATTGCGCGACTTCACAATGTCATTGTACACTGCCTTCCATATATTACCATTGAACCGCTCCACTGACCATTGCCTTGGAGGTTTGTAGCTTGTTGTTCTGCTGCAGGCAATACCTTTGCTAGCCAAGAAACCCCTGGAGTTCGTTACTCAGAACGAGGATTATTATTTCATTTGGGGTAGTAGGAGGGGGTGGGGTATGGGGTGGTTGGGGGGAGGTGGGGGTGAGCGGGGATGTGAGGGGGGGAGTGGAGGCGGGGGGGGGGGGGGCGATGTACGATGGGCGGGGGTGGGGGGGTGGTGTGTGGTTGGTTGTGGGGAGTAAGAGGGGGGGGGGGGTGGGATGTTTCGGATTAGGGGTGTGGTTAGTGTGAGTGGACATTGGGACAAGGGGGTGGAACAGGTGATTTGGGGAGAGGAGTGCATCAGGTTTTGGTAGATGGCGTGCAACACAGGGTGGGGGTGTGTGGGGGGGGGGGGAGGCATAGTAGTGGGCGGGGTGCCCACGGGCCTGAATGATATAACCTGGCATACCAAAAATAGAGAACAACTGGTGAAAGACAACTAAATAACAGTTTGAAGCAGCCATATTTGCACAGGGGAATACAAAGGAAACCTTGAATATTCATCTACTATGTTAAGGAAATACCTATTCGATTTGTGCTTGGTAGAGGTCCTTTGAAATCTATATTCAATCTTTCGAAAGGCTGGGTGGATTTTTATGAGATGAGTCTTCTCTGGCTGATGAAGTTTGCTTGCACATCGGCACATACTCTGCATGCTCTGATCACTTTGTCGCACATCTTCCACTGAGTAGGGCATGTTTCTTTGATTTGACAAAATGGTACAGCGTGTAATCTCCTGGTGACACAAGCCTTGTGGAGCGCAGAGAGTGATGCAAATCATGACCTGCTGGCTCCACAGTGGGACCTAGAAATGCATCAGGTGAGATGTTTCTCTTGGCCCGGTCTGGTACAGAATATCCAAAGTCATAACACGTTAGTTCCATCCTCCCACGTAATGCCTTGTCATTATTTATCTACTTTTGTGCTCTTGTCGACATATTACATCACGGACCGTTGGTCAGTCCTTATGGTGAAACTCCTACCAGTTAAATAATGCCCTCCATGGCGAACTCTTCTATGATGGGCCTGCTTCCTTTTCTACAGCAGCATAACATTTCTCTGATCTTGAAAAGTTCTCGAAAAGAAGGCTACTGTCGTCCCTGCTGAGATAAGACTGCAAGCAATGGCAATGTCAGATGCATCCGTTTCCCCACTTCGATGGTAGGGACTCATCAATGGCTTTTAACTACTGAGTTTTCAATGTCCTTTTGAGAGTATGAAAGCGGCTTCTGCTTCCTTTGTCACAGGAAATTGTGGTAGCACTCAATGGCGGGACTTTACTTGAATAGTTGTAGATCCATTGTGAGTAATTAAGCAAAGAGACAAGAGTTCTTCGGAGTGACTTTGTCTTGAGGCTTTGGAAGTTCCCGTAGAGGTCGTAGTCGTTCAGGGTCTGGGAATATTAACCTCCTTCTCACTACATACCAAGGATGCTAAGCTTTAGGTTGAAAAAGTGCACTTTCCTCATTTAACTGATATTTTTCTTCTTGGCTGCTTTCCAAAAACTTATCAGGTTTGCATCATGTATCCTCCTGGGTCCTTGCTAACACAATGGTAACATTATCTAAATACGCGTAAGTTTCCATGAGTGGCTCCTTCTGAATGAGTGAATCCATAATTCCGTTGGAAGCAGCTACCCATTGTGACTCCAAAAGGGACTCTGGTAAACTGATACAGGCATCACTAGCATGAAACGCTGTGTAGGGTTTAATCTCATTCCTTATAGGGACCTTGATGATAGGCACTCTGTAATCAATTGTGCTAAACACATAGTACTGACAATTTTTGTTCACTTATCATCAATTCGAGGTAGAGGGTAACCCATCAAGAAGTGTAAATTTTGATTGTCTCAGAGTAATCGATAGCCAGTCTCCGTTTCCTATAACCAATCTCAGGGATCAAGGGCTGTTTTTCTGTTGGGTGGGAGTTGGGGTTCATCTGTTTTTGTCTGTAATTTTATCGCTACATCGTGAATATCTTTTTTGTTTCCCAGAATTTCTGATATGGTTTTTCCCAGGTCTTTTTATCACCCGTAGTTGATAATCTGTTCTCATAATACAATTTTTTTGCCCTTTCTTATCAGGCTGGTTAGGATAGATGAGTAACGCTTTGTTTGGTCTCTGTTATGTGACCCATTCTGTACTGTTTTTTTCATATGGTGTTTTGTATTTTAAGGATTTGAGAATGCTGGTGTTAGCCAGGGACTGTTCAGTCCTCTTTGCTGTCATCTGTTTAGTTTTTTTTAAGGCAAGTGTGCTTTGTTATAGAGGTATTGGGTTTTTTTTGGAAAAGTATTAATACATTTCGTCCAATAACTGTATAGGTTTCTAGCTCAGTGTGCCAATCAATGTTTGGCTATTGCTGTTGTAAGTATTAATGGCTGCCTCATTGTGAATCTGAGGTGACTTAGTAGTGTCTTGGGTAGTTGTACCAAGAGTTTGTTATGAGGAAATAGTAGTGGTCTGTGGTATTATCTGTAATTATGCCTTATTTAGAAGGGATATGGGTTGGTCAGATGTGGTCAAGTAGGAAACCACTAGTCTCTGTAACTCTGTAGGTTTTGTTACTGGTTGGTAGTAACATACAGTTACTCATTGTGTTTGTGAATTCAGTAACGTGTGGGTCCTGGTCTTGCAGGAGATTTATATTGAAGTCACACTGAGAGTAGTAAGTGATCTTTGTTCATGCGTGCATCAGTTATCATTCTTCCTAATTTTGACTAAATTGGCTAATGTTTTGACTGTGGAACTCTGTAGATGTTTATCAATGTGAGAGTTTTTTTGTAGTACTTTGATTTGAAATAGCTATTATATATTCCCCAAGTTCATCACTTTGCAAGTATTAGTGATACATTCTAGTTGGTCTGAGTAGTAATGGCTGTGCCACCCCTTGTTGATCAGGCCACATTGTGGTATGGCTGTGTAACCAGGAATGGCATAGACATCTGTACTATCAGGCTTTAGCCAGGTTTCAGTAAGTGGTAAATGTGGACAAATTGGCATGTAAGTGAATAAAGTAAGCTATGAGGTCATCGTAATGCTTGCTTAAAGCTCTGATATTGTAGTTAAATATAGTAATGTATGTTGTTGCCTTAAGAAGGCCTTTGATTGTTCTGCAGTGTAGTAATTACAGTTACTGTTTGATTCATTTAAGTCATAAAAATAGAGGTTGGTATCAGGATCAAGCTTGTAATCATAAGATTTGTAGTGATTCTATAGATTTTTTGAATGAAGTATAAAACAAGTAAATATCCTTTACTAAAAAATAGCACTGGATTATTTAACAATGTAAAAAACTGAGCTAAGGGACTAATACAAATAAAGTGATGTTAAAAAAACAAATAGTTTGGAGCTTGGTAATATGATAGTAGGTAGTATCTATAAAGGTAAGTTTTTTTATAGTTAGAATTATAGTATAAAATTATAATAAAAAAGGGACAATACAGGTTTGGTGAACAATAAAGTGGTAATCAAATAAAAAAAAAAAAAATTGAGCTTTGGAATATAAATGGGCAAATTGTGAACTTATTCTATCTTTAGCACCTAAAAATAGCACCTTTATTATTTAACAATGTAAATATAAACTAGGATAGTTATATAAAGCTAAAAGAAAGAAAAATATATAAGAATAAAATTAAGTAATGGTAAGCAAAGTTAAATGGAAAGATGGTAGGAATATATAATATAAACTATAATAAAATAATACAATTTGAAATGGTACTTGCATATTGCACTATAGTCTGGTATAGGTTGTTGACAAATCAAGATTAATACCTAGATTAAATTGACAAAATAAAATTCACAATTAAAGTACCAAAATCTAATATAGTAAAAAAATAACAATGTAGATGTCTTGATTATATATGATAGTAAGAGGGTAGACAGGGTACACAGTACCAGGATAAATATATAGGTTTGGGGTTGAAATATAAAAACTTGAAAATTTGCCTAGCAAAATGTTACGAGAAGTATAAAATAATGTTTAATGTACAAAATTAAAATTGACAGGTAAGTAATATGGTGTTAAATAAAATTTTAGTAAGTACTAATGATTACAAAAAAGGGAAAAAGAATGATTATTCATTCAATATGCACCGTGTAGTTTATACTTGAGTTAATGCCAGTACAAGGTAATTAAGAGTAATCTAGGCTCGTAAATGTGGTATTAAAACAGGTAAAGGTAATTAGACAAGTAATGGTTATTAAATGTCAAAAATGTTAAGAGTCATTGAAATTTTAGTAAAAATGGATATTTATTAATTTAGTAAGTTAATATCAATTGATAGTATTTAAAAAAATATGAGGTAGTAATATGGACAGAGAAAGTATCAATTCAGCTAGGTGTTAAGCGAACAATATAATAAGAAAATCACATAAGGTACTTATGCTTACTAGTAAAATCACAAAATTGAGGTAGTTGATTATTTTAATTACTAAGAGATTGTACAATGAAATTTGAACAATAATGAGCAAAACGTACACTACCCTACGTAGGCTTTTTAGTTTAGACTTGTTTAGTTATTCTCTGTAAGTTGGTAATCCCTGAGAAATCCGTGATAGATCATCTCGTTTCGGTGATGTGTAACATTGACTTACATTTGGTTTTCCCAACTAGAATTTTCCCATCCCGTGTGAAGCATTGGTGTATTGTGTCATTATTCCCTACTCGCTTAAGTTTTCTGACACTATACAGGAGGTTTTGACGTTTTTTGGTAAACACTCGTTGTATGGTATACCTCTTTCTTTACTTTAATAGATCAATAATTAAGTCTTTTTTTTCTGTCATGTGAGTGGAATCTAAGGCATAACCACTTTTCCTCCATGGATCCTAGTAACCTGGCTTCTTTTATTTCTGACTCTGGTACAATAACACTTGTTTGGTCCTTTATGATCTGCAGAGTAATTTCTTTACTGTTTGTTTGGTTCATATCACTGGGAAAAAGTGGACTGTTAACTTTTACTGCGTCCGATAGTTTAATCTTGCTCAGTTTTATCTTCTTGGAGAGCAAAGTAGTCACTGAACTGGTTATCTAAGTTGTTCTTCCATTCTTTTACTGCTTCTTCAACCTTTGTATTAAGAGATATTATTTGTTGGGTATGGCTATCTATGACTGTTTGGATGGTCTTGTCACAGTTAGTCGTTCCTGGTGTTGAAAACTTTTGTTCAAGACTGAGGATTTTGTTTTCGAGTTGTGTCATCCTGGTGTCTTGTTTTGTAGGTGGAGGTGTGTGTGCTGGCTTGCCTGTCACTTGACACATGTGGCAACATCGCACATGATCAGCTACTGTTTCCTTCATCTTTGGCCAAGTAAAATGTTTTGCCAGTTTACCGAGTGTCTTCTTGACACCCAAATGTCCTCCTATGGGACTATTGTGAGCAAAATCAATGGCTTGTTCACGAAATGTAACTGGTAACACTACGAGATGCTTGACTGTGGTGGAAACACTATCAGCTGACAACTTACATGTATTTTTCTCCATCAGTACACCGTTACTATAATAGGAACAATTATCGAGATCCTTTGCTTCACTCTCAGTAACTGCTATATCTCTCAGTCTTTCCAGTGATTGATCAACAAACTGATCCTTGATTAAATCATCATGAGTTAGAAATTTAACGTCAGGTGTGTCCTGACTAGGTTGATGACACGGGGGAGTTTGTGTTAATGATCCTGGGTGCAGAGCGTCACTAAACAACATATTCAACCCCAAAATCATTGTCATCCACTAACTCAACAGGAGACAAGGGGTTATTGAATCTTTGACATAGCTCTATTTAATTGCGCTGAGAGGAAATAAATAGGGTTCTCTCTACAAGCTTCAATGGGAAAAATTATCATCAGTGTTATTATCAATCACAAGTGGTTCTTTACATTTACCAGCATGAAGGATATCGTTCCCCATCAACAAGTCCACTGACCTGATGGGAAATACACCACTGGATATACTCACTGAAATATAACCCATATAATAGCTTATTTTAATGTATACCTTGTGAAGAGTACTTTTTTAACAGCCCCACCTAGGCTTCTAACAATACATCTATCTTGCAATAGGTTCATCAGTTTTTGGGCAGTACATCTTCTCTTAATAACGTGAGATAACTGCCCGTGTCTCTGAAAGTAATTATCTCAGTTAGATGTGATTCGTCAAATCTTACTTTAAACTCTCAAAAAGTAAGGACTTTATTGCTGAAAGAATCTTTTTGTCAGAAAAAACTTTCTGATGCTATCATCTATCCTGAGTAACATTATCTTTAAAACAGTAAGTGCAGGGTAATTTTCAGGATTTTGGTGCCTTTGTTGCTCGGAAGAGGATACGACTTGAGTGGGGGGCGGCCAGCCGCACGGACTGTCTCTTGCATCTCTTTTCTAACTTATAGCAATACTCTCTAGCATGTCCTTTTCTGTTACAATATGTACATTTTACTTTCTTTTTCTCGATATCAGATTTCTGTCTAGCCACAGAAAACAGTTTCGGTTGTGTGTTTCCCTGGAAAAGGGTACGGGGAATTTTACGTAGCAGGTACACCCGGGCCCGGCAATGAGAGTGATCAGTTTCCCAAAATTTTTGGGAAAACAATTTTTATTTCCCTTTGTTTCTCTGTGTTTTAGTATGAAACAAGTTTGTGAAAAATTCTTGTAAATTGTCTGTTTAATGTTTGGCAGTTTTCGGATACCCGAGGTAGTATAAATCGATCAATTTTCCTGTATACGGGCCGACATACATTGTTAAACTCTTGTGTATTTAAAAAACTGAAAAAGGTGTCATAGTTTTTTTACACTTGGCAGCCCTACACCACCTCTAAAATGCACTTTTTTTCACGGGAAAACCCTTACAAAAGGTTTATCTTTTGGGTTTCTTTTGAAAATTTACGAAATGCACGTTGAACTTCAGGCAAAAATTTTTATGTCTCTAAAATTTGTTTGTTTGACAGATCATAAAAATTGTATTTTGGCAAATGGTAAAGCGGGCCCCAGTACAAGTTTAAGGCTCTTCCTGTCAAAGCTGTGTGCAAAAAGGTACCCCAAGTGCTTCCCCAGGGCCCAAGTTCATGGCACGTCCCTGGTTCCCCAAACACATCAAAAAAGGGTCTAAGTCTCTTTAAAAAAATTTTGGAACCATTGGATGCAGCCCTTTTGCACATTAAATGTGTCCTTGATCTATCAGTTTTTTTGTCTTTTCCCAAAACCCACATTTTCTCTTTGGAAATCTTCTTCGTTCAATTTTTTCCCCGTGCCCCTATTTGTGAAATCTGCAACATTTAAAAGGCGTTTTAAAAACCCCTCAAACTGTTCCTGGAGATAGGACCCGTGGGTAATGGGGGGAGTAGGGAAAAAAACAGGGCTTTTGGATGTCCTTTGGGTTTGGGGAAAATTTTGTCCCGCCCATCTCTAGGAGTCAAAATCTGGTTATGTAAGTAGATAATGTGTAGCATACACAGTTTTAGGGATTTTTACTGCCCGCTAAACTCTGTACCCATTTGTTTTGTTTAGGTTGGGAAAGGGATGGGCAGAGGTTCACTAGGATCGACACTTTGGCTCAAATTCTGCCTTGTTTCTCTTTTCTACGTAAACAAATAGGGGTCATACTTCCTAATTGTGAAAACTTTGGCTTTTGATTTTTTCGCTAAATGTTTGGGGCCCTGCGGGGCGTGCTGCGCAGTGGCTCCTGATCGAGGGTTGGGGTTTTGGGGCAGTGTTGATGTGTACTTGGGGTCTGTGAAGCCTGTTTGGGGCCCCTCTCTAGAATTGAAGCAAGATGCCCTCCATTTGAGCAACTTTACCAAAAGCTTTTAAAGGAAAAAATGAGGATGGCGAATAGGGGAAAAATTTGGGGGACTGCCGAGGGAAAAAAAAAAGAAATTTGTAGTAGTTCCTTTTTTTATTTTCAAGTAAGAAGGGAAAAAGGTTGTGGCCCGGACAGCAGGAAAAGAAGTTGACGATCAAGAAAAAAGAATGGGAAAAGGGAGAAAAAACGATGAAGAAGAAAGGGGACTTTCCGTGGAAAACTGTTGTTTAAAATCTAAAACATTTCCTGCTACCCGACGTATGTGAGTTGGGCTTCTGGGGAAGCCGAAGAAAGACACCAAGGAAGGGACGAAAATTGTTGTTGTTGGGGATAGCCAAGTAAGGGATTTTTGGTAGGGCCGTTCTTTCTTGAAGGGGCAGGAGTAGGGGACCCGAAAAGGGGTTTGCTTTTTTCCCCGGGGCCCGGATGGAGGATATTGTTGCCGTCAGGATGACATCATGAGAGGTAATTTGGGGGTAATCCTATTATCTGGGCTCGTGCTGGAGGAAACGATGTTGGCAGACGTAGGAGTGAAGACCTGATAGCAGGTTTGGTCGAAATAAAAAAATTTAGGGTAAGGGGGGGAAACCCTTCTCATATTGGTATTTTACCAAGGGGGGAGTTGGAAATGAATGGTTGTCCAGGGCAATTGGTGTCTTGTGGCTGGACAAAATGTAAGGAAATGCGGTAACATTCAGCAACTGGGACCTCTTCTATGCAGAAATGACATGTATGCCAAAATGGGGTTCACTTATCTAGGTGTGGGGTGGGAGCACTCGAACTGCAGTGGAGGGGGCAGTTAGGATTTAAATAGGGGTAGTTTGGAGGGTTTTGACAGGGAAAAAAGTAGTCCCAGGGAGTAATATTTCGAGTTCTAGGGGGAATAGTAAAACAGAACGGGTAGATATTGAAAAACCCCGTGACCTTGGGTGATAAGGACAGTAAAAAGGGTTTAGTAGAAAATAGAAAAGAAGGAAGGGTTTAAAGGAAAGGGAGTCTTTCAAGTTTATTTTTGTAAATTGCCGTGTGCTAGGAATAAATGGACGAGAGGATTAGTTGTAGTGCATAACATTGATGTATTTCCTTAACTGAGAGTGGTTTAATTAAAAAAGTCGGGACATGCCTGCGGAATGTCATATTCGGGGTTTTAAAAATTTTTCCAAAAAAATAGAAGTTTTGGGAGGGGGGGGGGGGGGTGGTTTGTATGTCCGAACGTTTGAACTGTTGTTTTAAAAAGGGGTATTAATCTGAAGTAACACATACAGAGTCTTTTTGGATAGAATTTTCAGGGGGCATAAAAAAACTGATTTTGGAGTGATATACCGCCCCCAAACTTAATGGGACCAGGGGGGAACTAGGGAGGAAATTGTTAGGGCCCAAGGGCACATAATGTAAAATTTCAGGAGATTTTAAACTTTAGTCATTTTTGATTGAATTTCTTGAGGGGAAATTTAGAATCATACGATTTTCTTAGAAGTTTTCGGGAAATTTGTTTTTTTGAAGCAGTTTGTGACAGAACCCTACAAGAGGAAAAAAAATGCTTGACTTAGTTATGGAAAACAATGAACCCCTTGTTAATAATTTAGAAATTTCAGAGGAACTGGGTGCTAGCGACCACAAATCAATTAATTTAACATTGAATGGAAGTACGATAGTAGCGATAACTCAGTAACAGCCCCCAGATTTTCGCTTAGCAGATTACGTTGGGCTTAGAGAACACTTATCATCTGTTGACTGGGGTAACGAAGAGAGCTATCAATATGACAGTTTTCTGAACACTATACATGCTGCTCAAAGAGCGTTTATCCCATATAAAGAAATTAGATAAAATAAAAATGACCCAAAATGGATGAATAATAGGCTCAAATATCTACTAGGGCATAAGAAAGGAATTTATAGGCGTATTCAAAAGAGGTGAGGGTCATCTTATGAATCAGTATATTGACATTAAGAGGGACATTAAAAAGGGGATAAAAAAAAGGGTTAAAAGGGACTATAAATTTTTAAAAATTTGCTGGGGATTCTAAAACTAACCCAAAAAGTTTTTTCCGGGTTTATAGAACAAAAGTTAGAGATAAGATAGGTCCCTTAAAAATAACTATGGGAAACCTTACTGACAAAGAGAATGAAATGTTGTTTGATTTTAAATAATTATTTTCTCTCAGTTTTTAAACAGGAAGACACTAACAATATTCAGTAATTAATTTTTACAGGGGGCCCTAGAAGAAGATAAATTATGTAACATCACAGTCACTAGTGAAATGGTTGTGAAGCAGATAGAAAGACTGAAGCAAAATAAGTCGCCGGGTCCTGATGAGGTTTTTTCAAGGGTTCTTAAGGAATGAAATGGAACTCTGTGAACCATTAACTAATATTTTTAAATTTATCTCTTCAAAAGGTTGTAGTGTCTGATATGTGGAAGATGGCTAATGTAATTCCTATTTTTAAAACAGGGGACAAGTCGTTACCGTCAAATTACCGCCCAAAAAGGGCCTGACCTCAATTTTAGGCAAATTACTAGAGTCAATTATAGCTGAGATTATAAGAAGCCATCTCGATAAGCATAGCTTGATTAATGATTTCTCGCATGGATTCACAAGAGGCCGGTCTTGTCTAACTAATTTTTAAATTTCTTCAGTAAAGCTTTTGAGGCTGTGGGCCACAATAAAAGAATTTGATATTATTTACTTAGATTTAAGTAAGGCTTTTGATAGAGTTTTGCACCATAGGGCTGTTAAAGAAAGTGGCAGCTCATGGCATTTGGGGGAAAAAGTGCTCTCGTGGATCGAGTCATGGCTCACTGACAGGAAGCAGAGAGTGTCCATAAATGGGGTTAAGTCCGAGTGGGGATCTGTACAAGTAGCGTTCCCCAGGGATCAGTCTTGGGCCCGTTGTTGTTTATAATATATATCAATGATCTTGATGAGGGAATTACTAGTGATATGAGCAAATTCGCCGATGAAAACAATACGTAGGATAATTGATTCAAACGTAGATGTTATGGAACTTCAGGAGGATTTAAACAAACTCTATTCTTGGTCAGAAAAGTGGCAGATGCAGTTCAATGTAGATAAATGCAAGGTTCTGAAGCTTGGGAGGCCCATAACCCTAGTACTTATAAGTTAAATGATGTAGAACTTAGCCATACAGATTGTGAAAAGGACTTGGGGGTTATGGTGAGCAGCAACCTTAACCAAGACGCAATGCCTAAGTGTACGTAATAAGGCAAATAGATTACTGGATTTATATCAAGAAGTGTAAGCAACAGAAATCCAGAGGTCATACTGCAGCTTTATACATCATTTAGTAAGGCCTCACTAGATTATGCAGCTCAGCTCTGGTCTCCGTATTACAAAATGGACATAAATTCGTTAGAGAAACATTCAGCGTAGGATGACTAAATTAATACATAGCATTAGAAATCTTCCTTATGAAGAAAGATTGAAGACTCTTAAGTTACATTCACTTGTTAGACGAAGAATGAGGGGAGACCTGATCGAAGTGTATAAGTGGAAGATAGGTATTAATAAAGGGGATATTAATAAGGTCTTGAGGATGTCTCTCCAAGAGAGAACCCGCAGTAATGGATTTAAATTAGATAAGTTTAGATTTAGAAAGGACATAGGAAAGTATTGGTTTGAAAATAGGTTAGTTGATGAGTGGAACAGTCTACCTAGTTGGGTTATTGAGGCTGGGACTTTGGGTAGTTTCAAATCTAGGTTGGATAAGTACATGAGTGGGAGGGGTTGGATTTGAGTGGGACTTTCACGTCAGAGCTTATTTCTTGGGTGGCATTGAAAATTGGGTTGGGCAAATGTTTTGTTAGTGGGATGAATTGTAAAGGACCTGCCTAGTATGGGCCAGCAGGCCTCCTGCAGCGTTCCTCCTTTCTTATGTTCTTATGTTCTTATGTTCTTATGAATCTGAATCATAATCAGACATCTCTGTATGAGCAGGAAAACAATATATCTTAATTAACGCTCTGACAGTTTCTGCGGTGTAATTCCTGTTATACGTCACACCGAGATATTTGGCTACTCGCCAACACGTCTGAAGTTTTAATGTACTTAACTCAGACAAAGTCAGAGTATCAATTAACTGTTTCACTTTGGCATACATCACGAAAATAATTGTACTACGAGAGAGTGATTATGGGAAACTATAATCCTGATAGGAATTTTAGTGTTGGTGGTCTTAGAGCTAGAACTCATAAACAGTATTTCCATCTCCTTGGATCAAGAGACTCAGTCAAGTACATACATCCACCTGGTATGTTGTACAAGACTAAACTCAAAGTCTTCAGATCAGGAAAGTACTCAAAGCGTTTGACCATAGAGTTAATAGTATGTCAAACTGGACAATTTCTCCAACACCTTGGATCAAGAGCATCCCAGACGGGCCCCCATTTGTTACAAAAAACGCGATTCTAAAAGCTTAGAGATCTCCAGTGAATACTAGAAAGGACTGCCCTTCTAGCATCCAGCCTGTTACTGGGTTTTCGTAACAAGTAGTCAGTATCCTTGTCCAATTATCCATTAGAATTCAGTATGATTCAATAGTGCTTCAGGATTACAACTGGTAGGCTACTAACTAGAGAAATTAAAATTTAATAAATTTATTAAGTTTAGAGGTATATTATCAAATTAAATTAAATTAAATTAATCAGAGTAATCAAAATAATATCATTTCTCTTAAATACAATATTATTGTGCTGAAAGCACATATCACATTTATAATTCTTAAGTACCGTCTGGTACATTAACATTTAATAAGATATTACAAATATGTACAAGTAAGTTTGTGTGTATGTGTGTAAGTGCTCTACGTAGTTAGCTATGTCTCAAGACTCGACTAGACTTAAACAAGTGACTGACAAAGTCCTCAAATAAACTAACTTCTTGACTGACTGGCAACCAGAACAGTCTGCTTGAACAATAAAAAGAATGCTAAGCCCAATAGCAATATAAGAAGCAACTGTGACACAGAATCAGGAACAAGGAGATAATATAACAACACAAAGTAGGGACCATCTGCAGATCCTCCACAAAAGTCACAAAACTCCCATACTACTGAATCTAACTTCAGCATAAGAAAATCCCCGACTGTGTTAATACACAGATACCAGTACAAATTAGGTCAGAAGCTACAGCTCAGGACCTGAGTTACTCAGAGCGTCTATGTGACACACAACCTCAGTACAACGTCGAAAATCACTAAGTCTATACAATGTTCTGTGAACAGAGTTCTACAGAACTAACAAGAATAATGAGACAGACAATCTGTCCAACCACCAAGAGAGTCTAGATCAGACTGAATACTTCAGGTGAGGTGAGGACACCCCCCTCGATCACGTGATAGCTCCGTGGACAGTACTGCCCAGCAACAGAAGCCGGTAGAATAACGAGCAAAGAGCGATAATTACAGTAGTTAGACAATCAAGACTTGAACTGAGCACATAATATGTTACATCCTACCTCACAAAATTTAGCTAACTCAAATAATAATAATATAAAGCAATATATTTACGATTTAGCTATTATCGCAAATATAAGCAATACAAAATTATATGAAAAGGTGATAATTATATATATATATATATACATTATATTCATAATCATAATATACATTGTAACCCATTCACGGGTTGCAACAGTGAATTATAGTGATGATGTGTGTATTATAGTGATGTGTGTATTATAGTGATGTGTGTATTATAGTGACGATGTGTGTATTATAGTGATGATGTGTGTATTATAGTGATGATGTGTGTATTATAGTGATGATGTGTGTATTATAGTGATGATGTGTGTATTATAGTGATGATGTGTGTATTATAGGGGTTTGATGTGTTTTATTATAGTGATGATGTGTGTATTATAGGGTTGATGTGTGTATTATAGTGATGATGTGTGTATTATTAGGGACGATGTGTGTTATTATAGTGATGATGTGTGTATTATAGTGATGATGTGTGTATTATAGTGATGATGTGTGTATTATAGTGATGATGTGTGTATTATAGTGATGATGTGTGTATTATAGTGTTGATGTGTGCATTATATTTGATTGATGTGTGTATTTATAGTGTTTGATGTGTGTATTTATAGTGATGATGTGTGTATTTTTAGTGTTGATGTGTGTTATTATAGTGATGATGTGCGTTTTAGTGATGATGTGTGTATTTAGTGTGATGTGTGTATTATTAGTGTTGATGTGTGTATTATAGTGTTTGATGTGTGTATTATAGTGATGATGTGTGTATTATAGTGATGATGTGTGTATTATAGTGATGATGTGTGTATTATAGTGATGATGTGTGTATTATAGTCAAGATTTGAGTATTACAGCTAAGATTTGTGTATTATAGTGAAGACTTGTGCATTACCTGGAGAGAGTTTCGGGGGTCAACGCCCCCGCGGCCCGGTCTGTGACCAGGCCTCCTGGTGGAATCAGCAAGATGTTTCAACCAGGCTGTTGCTGCTGGCTGCACGAAAAACCAACGTACGAGCCAAAGCCCGGCTGATCAGGAACTGACTTTAGGTGCTTGTCCAGTGCCAGCTTGAAGACTGCCAGGGGTCTGTTGGTAATCCTCCTTATGTGTGCTGGGAGGCAGTTGAACAGTCTCGGGCCCCTGACACTTATTGTATGGTCTCCCTTTAAAGTGTAGTGGGCACCCCTGCTTTTCATTGGGGGGATGGGTGCATCGTCGCCAAGTCTTTTGCTTTCGTTTTGTGATTTATTTTCGTGTGCAAGTTCGGTACTAGTCCCTCTAGGATTTTCCAGGTGTATATAATCATGTATCTCTCCCTCCCGCGTTCCCGGGAATACAGGTTTAGAAAACCTCAAGCGCTCCCCGTATTGAGGTGTTTTATCTCCGTTTTTGCGCGCCGTGGGAAAATTCTCTGTACATTTTCTAGGTCGGCAATTTCACCTGCCCTTTAAAGGTGCTGTTAGAGGGGCAGCAATATTCCAGCCTAGATAGAACAAGTGACCTGAAGAGTGTTTATCATGGGCTTGGCCTCCCTAGTTTTGAAGGTTCTCATTATCCATCCTGTCATTTTTCTAGCAGATGCGATTGATACAATGTTATGGTTTCCCTTTAAGGTGAGATCCTTCGACATAATCACTCCAGGTCTTTGACGTTGGTTGTTTCGCTCTATTTCGTGGCCAGAATTTGTTTTGTACTCTGATGAAGATTAATTTTCCTCATGTTTACCTATCTGAGTAATTTAAATTTCTCATCGTTGAACTTCATATTGTTTTCTGCAGCCCACTGAAAGATTTGGTTGATGTCCGCCTGGAGCCTTGCAGTGTCTGCAATGGAAGACCACTGTCATGCAGATTCGGGTTGTCAAACTGCAAAGGAAGACACGGTTTGCTGTGGCTGACATCCTTGTCTATGTCGGATATGAGGATGGGGAAACCCAAAATGGGAGCTAGTACTGTGCCTTGTGGGAACAGGCTTTTCACCGTAGCTGCCTCGGACTTTACTCTGTTGACAAACTACTCTCTGTGTTCTGTTAGTGAGGAAATTATGATCCATCGACCCGACTTTTCCTGTTTTTCCCTTTAGCGGCATTTTGTGCGCTATTCGCCATGGTACACTTGTCAAAGGCTTTTGAAAAGTCTGTATATATTCATCTGCATTCTTTTTGTCTTTAGTGAAATTTAGGACCTTGTCGTAGTGATCCAGTAGCTGAGACAGACAGGAGCGACCTGTTCTAAACCCATGTTGCCCTGGGTTGTGTAACTGATGGGTTTCTAGATGGGTGGGTGATCTTGCTTCTTAGGACCCTTTCAAAGATTTTTATATGGGATTTTTAGTGTATTGGTCTGTAGTTCTTTGCTGTTGTTTACTGCCCCCTTTGTGGAGTGGGGCTATGTCTGTTTGTTTTTAGTAACTGAGGGACGACCCCCCGTGTCCATTTCTCCCTCTCCATAGGATGGAAAAAGGCTCGTGATAGGGGCTTCTTGCAGTTCTTGATGAACACAGAGTTTCCATGAGTCTGGCCCTGGGCAGAGTGCATGGGCAGCCATTTATCGCCTGTTCGAAGTCATTTGGCGTCAGGATAACATCGGGGTAGGCTTGTGTTAATCAAATTTTGTGGCTCTTTTCATAAAAAAATTCATTTTTTATCTTCGACTCTCAGTCTGGTTAGCGGCTTGCTAAAACTGAGTCATATTGGGACTTGGTAGCTCACTCATTTTTCCCTTTCTGTCATTGTGTAGGACCCATCTTGTTTAAATAGGGGCCCAATACTGGGCGTTGTTCTCGATTTGATTTGAAAAGGAGAAGAAATACTTTGGGTTTTCTTTCGATTTCATTTATAGCTTTTAGTTCTTCCCGCGATTCCTGACTCCTAAAGGATTCTTTAGCTTAAGTTCGATGCTTGCTATTTCTCTGACCAGTGTCTCCCTGCGCATTTCAGATATATTGACCTCTTTTAGCCGCTCTGTTATTCTTTTCCGTCGCCTGAAAAGGGAGCGCCTGTCTCTTTCTATTTTACATCTACTCCTCCTTTTTCTTAGAGGAATAAGCCTTGTGCATACATCGAGTGCCACCGAGTTAATCTGTTCTAGGCATAAGTTTGGGTCTGTGTTGCTTAGTATATCTTCCCAGCTTATATCGGTTAGGACTTGGTTTACTTGGTCCCACTTTATGTTTTTGTTATTGAAGTTGAATTTGGTGAATGGAGAAGATTTGTGCATAATAGTGAAGAAGTACGAATTTTTGTCAATGTGCTTCACTTTTCTTGTGACTGACTTACTGAGCACTTAAGCTGGATGCCTCGCTACATAAGAAAAATTATCTATCACCTTTATGTCTAAAAGATTGAGGAAGCCAAAGTCAGGAGAAACATTCGCAGAATAAGGATACCAAAATGTTGAAAAAGTATATCATTTATCCACACTATCAGTGAAGATAATAGTGTTGTAAATAGTTTCAGTAGTGATAATATTTGAAAAGTCACAAGATAGTGGAGTAGTGAACGATAACAGTGTAGCAGTGATGATAACAGTGTAGTAGTGAATGATAGCAGTGTAGCAGTGATGATAACAGTGTAGCACTGATGATAACAGTGTAGTAGTGAACGATAACAGTGTAGCAGTGATGATAACAGTGTAGCAGTGATGATAACAGTGTAATAGTGAATGATAACAGTGTAGCACTGATGATAACAGTGCAGTAGGGACGAAAACAGTGTAGTAGAGATGATAACAGTGTAGTAGTGATTATAACAGTGTAGCAGTGATTATAACAGTGTAGTAGTGATGATAACAGTGTAGTAGTGATTATAACAGTGTAGTAGTGATGATAACAGTGTAGTAGTGATGTTAACAGTGTAGTAGTGATGATAACAGTGTAGTAGTGATGATAACAGTGTCAGTTTGTGATTGATAACTCAGTGTTGTAGTGATGATAATAAGTGTAGTAGTGATGATAAACTATGTTGAAGACTGTTGGATGTTTCCAGTGTAGGTAGTAGTGATTTTAACTGTGTAGTAGCGGTTGTTTATCAAGGTAGTAGTGATCATTAAACAGTTTTGTCTAGTAGTGATAATAACAGTGTTGTAGTGATGTGATCTGTGTCCAGTTGTGATGGTTGACGTGTCCCAGTTGTGTTGATAACAGTGTTGTAGTGTTGATAACTGGGTCTGTAGTGATAATAACAGTGTATAGTAGGTGATAACCTACAAAGTGTAGTTAGTGTGATTACAGAATAGTAGTGATATTTTAGACAGCTAGTGTAGGGATGATAACAGGGTATAGTGATTATAACAGTGTTAGTAGATGATGATAACAGCTTGTTGTAGTATTATAAAGTGTTGTAGGTCGATTAATATCAAGCTGTTGTAGTGATGTTTACAGTTGGTAGTACGTTGGTGTTAACAGTGTAGTAGGTGATGATAACAGTGTTTAGTAGTGATTGTTAACCAATGTACCCCTTTCATTACGTGTGATGATAACAGTGTTGTGGTGTTGATGTAAAAGTGTCAGTAAGTGATTATAACAGTGTATAGAGTGATGATTGAATAACAGTGTAGAATTGCATGTTAACCAGTTATAATAATTTATCTATAACATTTGTACTTATTTATGTCAACCGTTCTGCTCATTATTGAGTGATAACTTCCCCCCCCCACCCCCCCCCCCCCCCCCCCCCCCCCCCCCCCCCCCTCCGCTCCCAGTATAGCATATACACCAGTTGTAAGTAGTGATGGATTAAACAGTTTTTTAGGCATAGAATTCCGATGACAGTTTTAGTATTGGATGAAACAGCTGTAGAGATGCGATTGTTAACAGTGTAGTAGTGATGTAATAACATTGTAGCCGTGCTGATAACAGTGTATTCGTGACGATATAACAGTGTTTAGTAAATGATTGATAACAGTCGTTAACTTAGTGATGATTAACTGCTTGTAGTATGATGATTAACAGTGTCTGTAGTGCGTGTCATGATTAAAAGTGTAAAGTAGGATTATTAAATCAGTGTTGCTGTGATGATAATATCAGTGTTAATAGTGATGGAACACCGTAAGTCCTAGATAATAACAGTCAGTAGATAGTGATGGTGACAGGTTGTCTTGTTTAGTAGTGTGATACTGTGTAGTTACAGTGATAAACAGTGAAGTGCTTGAAGTTGTGGAGGATAACAGTGAGTCTTAGTATTTGAGAATAACAGTGATTGTCATTTGTTATGTTAACAGTCATGTAGTATGTGATGATAACGTGTACATAGTGATGGCTTACTCAGATGTAGTGATTAATAAACAGTGTAGTAGTGATAATGACAGTGTAGTAGTGATGATAACAGTGTAGCAGTGATGATAACAGTGTAATAGTGATGGTAACAGTAGTGATAATAACAGTGTAGTAGTGATAATGACAGTGTAGTAGTGATGATAACAGTGTAGTAGTGACGATAACAGTGTAGGAGTGATAATAACAGTGAAGCAGCGATGATAACAGTGTAGTAATGTTAACAATATAGCCTTGCTGATAACAGTATATAGTAATGATAATAGAGCTGTAGTGATAATAGCAGTTGTGATAATAACAGCATAATAGATGATAACAGTTTAGTAGTGATAACATATGTGACAATAACATGCTCTTATATTGCTTAATATAACCTTGTTTAAGTAAACCTCAAAAGCACTCAATTGGCATTCAACACCAATTTAACATTAACTTTTCAATATCCGAAAAAGATCATTGGACTTTTGTAACACAAACTCTGTCGTTCTGGCAGAGGTGGAGGCGAGGAGACGAAATATGAGATCATTGACGTCTCGCTTAGGTATTTCTAAAATCCATACTTCTCGTAATATTAATTTTGTATTTTCGACCAAACAGCGTCACTGGGACAATTTAAATTATTTCCGAAAAGATTTAGAAATAGCAGAAATAGTCCTAAAGCAACTGCTATTATGAAGAAGTATTTTTTTATTTTTGTCAACAATGTCTATGTTCGTTTGACCATGGCCTAGGCCTCATGCCATTTGGCTTCCATCTCGGCCTGACGCATTCTTCCGGCCTCGAGCTCGGCCTCATGCCTCTTGGCGGCCTCCAGCTGCCTGGCGACCTCCTCCTTGGCTGCACGTCTCATTGCGACTTCCTACTCGGTGTAACGCCTCCTAGCGGCCTCCAACTCTGTTGCACGTTTTGTGCACTCTTGCTCGGCCTCCAGCCTTCTGGCGGCCTCCAGCTGAGCTTCATGCCTCAAGACGTTCTTCTGGTCAGCCTCACACCTCAAGGCGGCCACCAACTCGTCCTCACGCTTCCTGTTAGCCTCCAGTTAAGCTTTGTGCCTCTCAGCAGCCTCTTGCCTCCAAGCAGAGTACTGCTATGCGTTTCTTCTCGCAAGCAGCCTCCAGCTCAGCGCAACGCCTCTAGACAGTCTTCATCTCAGCCTCACGCCTGGCCTCCAGCTCGGCATCACGCCTCTTGATGGCCTCCTGCACAGCCTCACTCCATTAGGCGCCCTCATATTCGGCCTCACACCTCCTGATAGCCTCGTGCTCAGCCTCACAATTGGCAGATTTTAGGCGGCCTACTTTTGCTCGGCTTCACGAGATCCTGGCGGCCTTTGCTCGGCTTCACGAGTCCTGGCGGCCTCTTGCTCGGCTTCACGAGTCCTGGCGGCCTCTTGCTCGGCTTCACGAGTCCTGGCGGCCTCTTGCTCGGCTTCACGAGTCCTGGCGGCCTCTTCTGCATCACGTTTGGCAAGATCATATCTGCTCTAAGCTTCATACATCTCCTGTAGGAGAGACAGATCATATCCTCCAATTTTCCGCTTAATAATCAAAACATTGATTTTCAAAGGGGGACAATTGAGTAGGAAGAATTTTTCCCCCTTTTTCCCCGCTTATGGTTACATAGACAGCACACAATCAAAATGCCCTTTTTTTATTAATCGAGGTAAAATAGAACCCTTTTTCCTGATGCGACAAAAACTTTTTTTAAAATTCACGGAAATTTGGAACCCCAAAATGGGGGTTTAGAGAGCATTTTTTAATATCCTGCAAGGGGAAAAGGGTTTCCCGGGGATTTCGAAGTTATTTCCACCCACCCCTTTTCGCCCGGGGAAAAAAACTTTTTTTAAAATCAATAATTGATTCATTTCCTTTAAAAAAGGTTCAGTAAAACGAAATAAAAATTTATAAAATCGACTAAAAAATTAAAGATTTAGTGAAGCAGGTTTCGAGGTTGGGTTACTTTCATAGATGAAATAAATGTAGGGAATTGGCATATTTTGGAAAATTAAAAAATTTGCAAAAGAAAATGTGTATTTAGTGATGATGTATGTATTTTAGTGGGTGATGTGTGGAAATTTTTTTGTGATGATGTGTGTATTACAGTGATGATGTGTGTTTACGGGGTTTATGTGTGAATTATAGTGATGATGGTGTATTATAGTGGATTTGGGGGAATTATATTAGATTAAAACCCAAAAATTAAACCGGGGGGATTATGTTGTTTTTATAGTATGATGGTTTTTTTATTATAGTGATGATTTGAAATTTTAGTTATTAAGTGTGAAAAATAGTTATTTTGTAAAAAAAATTATTATTTTAAAATATAAAAATTTTAAATATTATTTTTAATTTTATAATATTTTTTTTAATATAAAAATTTAAAAAAATAATTGTTTATTATATATGATGTGGGGAATTATAGTGTGAATGTGTTGTATTAAGTGATTTATGTATTTAAATTTGGGGATGTTGGATGTATTTTAGTGATTTTGTGTGAAATTTTTGTGATGATGTGTGTATTAAGTGATTATGTGTGAATTTTGTGTTTATGTGTTTTATTATAGTGATGTTTTGAAATTATAGTGATGTGTTTTATTTTGGGGAGATGTGTGAAAATTTTAGTAATGATGTGTGTATTTAGGGTGATTGGGGTTTCATTTTAGTGATGATGTATGTATTATAGTGATGTTTTGTATTATAGTGATGTGCATATTATAGTGATGAAAGTGTGTATTTTTGTGATGATGTGGGGTATTATAGTGAATTTGGGTGTGTGTTTTTATAGTGATTTATGTGGTTTGATAGTGATGAAGGGGGTTTTATTATAGTGATGATGTTTTAAAATTTTTGTGATGTGTGTTTTATTGTGATGTTGTTGGGAAATTTTGTGATGATGTGGGTATTATAGTTTATGTTTTGGGAAATTTTAGTGATGTGTGTAATTGTGATGTGTGTTTATAGCGATGATGTGTGTATTATAGTAATGTGTGTGATTAAGTGATGATGTGTGTATTATTGTGTTTATGGGTGTTTTATATTTATGTGTGTTTTTTAGTGAAGATGTGTGTATTTTAGTGATGATGTGTGTATTTTAGGATGATGTGTGTTTTTAGGGAAGATGTGGGGATTATAGTGATGATGTGTATTTTAGTGTTTTTGTGTGTATTATAGTGTTGAGGGGTGTTTTTTGTTTATGAAAGTGTGTTTTATAGTGGGTGATGTGTGTATTATAGTGATGTGTGAATTATTGTGAAGTGTGTTTTATAGTGATGATGTGTGTATTATGTGTTTATGTGTGTTTTATAGTGATGTTTTGAAATTTTGTGAAAGTGTTTTATTTATAGTGATGATGTGTTTTTTAAATTTAGTGTTTAAAGTATGTAAATTTTTGTGATGTGTGTATTATAGTGTTGATGTGTGCATTTTTAGTGATTTATTTAGTATTATGTGATGTGTTTTTTTTGATGTTTTGGGGGATTATAGTGTTTATGTGTGTATTTAAATGTTTATGTGTGTTTTTATAGTGTGATGTGTGTATTATGTGATGATGTGTGTATTTTTGTGATGGGTGTGTTTTATTATAGTGATGATGTGTTTAATTTAGTGATGATGGGATGTATTTTAGTGTGATGTTTTGTATTTTTAGTGTTGTTTTGTGTATTATAGTAGATGTTTTGTAATTATAGTGTGAATGTGTGTATTTAGTGGGATGTGTGTATTTTAAATGATGTGTGTATTATTGTGTTTATGTGTGTATTATGTGATGATGTGTGTATTATAGGAAAAATTTTATGTGTGTATTTTAGTGTTATGTGTGTTTATTTGTGATGTGTGTATTATAGGGTTTAAGTGTGTATTTTTTGGGGATGAAGGGATGTTTTTATAGTGATTTTGTGTGTTTTATAGTGAGATGTTGTATTATAGTGATTTTTTGGTTGTATTATGTGATGATGTGGTGAATTATTGTGATGATGTGTGTATTTTAGTGATGGGTGGTGTATTATAGTGTTTATGTGTGTATTATAGTGATGATGTGTGAATTTTTAGTGATGATGTGATTTTTTATAGTGATGATGTGTTTAATTATAGTGATGTGTATGTAATTTTGTGTGAGTGTGTATTTTAGTGATTTATGTGTGTATTATTGTGTGATTTTTTGTAATTTTTGTGATGAAATGTGTTTATTATATTTATGGAAAGTGTTTTTTTATAGTGATGATGTGGGTTTTTTGTGATGATGTGTGTATTTTACTGATGGGGTGAATTATAGTGATGATGTGTGTATTATTGTGATGATGGGTGTATTTTAGTGATGATGTGTGTAAATTTAGTGATGATGTGTGTATTTTTGTGATGAAAGGTGTATTTTAGTGTATGTATTTTATTAAGTTTATGAAAGTTTTGAATTTTAGTGATTATGTATTATTGGGGTGATGTGTGTTTAAAAATGTGATGATGTGTGGGATTATTTGTGTTTTGTGTATTATAGTGATGATGTGTTTTTTTATAGTGATGATGTGTGTATTTAGTGATGAGGGGTGTAATTTTTGTGATGAGTGTTATTATAGTGTTGATGTGTGTTTTTTAGGGATGATGTGTGAATTATAGGTGTTGTAAGTGAAATTTTAGTGATTGGGGGAATTATAGGGATGTTTGTTTTATTTGTGATATGTGTGTATTTGTGATGTGATGTAAATTTTATTTATGATGTGGGTATTTTTTTGTGAGTTTGTTAATTTTTAGTGATGATGTGTGTATTATAGTGTTTTGTGTTTTTATTGTGATGATGTGTGTTTTTATAGTGAATTTATGTGTGTATTATAGTGGTATGTATTATTTGTGTTTATGTTGGGGATTATAGTGTTTATGTGGTTTTTATAGTGATGTGTGGGATTTAGTGTGATGTGTGTATTATAGTGATGTTTTGTTTTTTTATTGTGATGTGTGTTTTAGTGATGATGTGTGTTATTTTTGTGTGTATGTATTATAAATGATGTTTTGGGGTATTATAGTGAGATGCCCGTGTATTATTTTGATGTATGTATTTAGTGATGGTTTTGTTTTTTATGGGGTTTATGTGTGTAAATTTTTGTGATTTTGTGTATTATTTGTGATGATGTGTGTATTTTTAGTGATGTGTGTGTATTATAGTGATGTGTGGATTATGTATGGGTGTGTGTAAATTTTATGTTTTATGTTTTATAGTGTAATGTGTGTATTATAGTGATGATGTGGTATTAAGTGAAAGTGGGGTATTATTTGTGATGATGTGGGGTTTTATTGTGATGATGTGGTTTATAGTGATGTGTGTATTTAGTGATGATGTGTGTATTATTGTTTATGTTTTGTTTTATAGTGATGATTTTGTGTATTATATTTTTTGATGCTTGTATTATTTTCCTGGGAGTTTACCCGGAGAGAGTTTCGGGGGGCAACGCCCCCGCGGCCCCGGGCTGTGCCCGGCCTCCCGGTGGAACAGCGCCTGATCAAAAAAGGCTGTTGCTGCTGGCCCGCACGCAAACCAAAAAAACGAGCCCAGGGCCCCAGCTGAAACAGGAACTGACTTTAGGTGCTTGGGCCAGTGCCAGCTTGAAACTGCCCGGGGTCTGTTGGGAATCCCCCTTAGTGTGCTGGGGGGGGGGCAAATTGTCGTCTGGGCCCCTGCCTTTTTGTATGGTTCTTAAAGTGCTATGACCCCCCCTGTTTTCATTGGGGGGATGGTGCATCGTCTCCAAGTTTTTTTGCTTTCGTAGTGAGTGGTTTTCGTGTGAAATTCCCCCCGGGACAAATCCCTCTAGGGGTTTTCCAGGGGTATTAATCATGTATCTTCCCTCCTGCGTTCCCCGGGAATACAGGTTTAGGAACCCCAAAACTTCCAAGGGAATTGAGGTCTTTTATTCCCCTTTTGCGCGGGCCCTGAAAATTTCTGTACATTTTTAAAGGGCGGCCCAAATTTTCCCCGGCCCCTTTAAAGGTGCTGGGTTTGTGTGCGCAATTTTTTCCGCATAGATAGAAAAAGGAAATGAAAGTGGGAAACAGGGCTTGGCCTCCCTTGTTTTGAAAGGGTTTCATTATCCCTCCCTTTTATTTTTCTAGCAGAGCGAAATTTTTCCAAATTTTTTTATGGTCCCCTTTAAGGGGGGATCCATCCCACATGATCCTCCCAGGTCTTTTTACGTTGGGGGTTTCGCTCTTTTTGTGGCTTAAAAATTTTTTTGTACTCGATTTTAAGATTTAATTTCCAGTGTTTCCATATCTGGGGTAATTGGGAAAATTTTTTTATCGTTTAACTTCATTTGGGTTTTTTGGGAGCCCCCCTGAAAGATTTGGTTTTAGTCCCCCTTGAGCCTTGCAGTGTCTGCAATGGAAGACACTGTCATGCAGATTCGGGTGTTTTTAAAAAAAAAAAAGGGGGGGGACACGGTGCTGTGGCTGACATCCTTGTCATGTCAGATTTTGAGGGTGGACCCCCCCCCCCCCCCCCCCCCCCCTGTAAATAGTGATGATAAACAGGGTTTTTTTGTGAGTTTAAAAGTGTAGTAGGATGGGTAACAGTGGGAGCAGTGTGATTAAAAGTGTTGTAGTGATGTAACAAATGTTGTAGTGATGTAAACAGTGTAGTAGTTGGGAAAAGAAAACAGTGAAGTTGTGATGTTTAAAAGTGTAGTTGTGATGTAAAAAGTTTCAGAAGTGATGATAACAAAGTAGTAATATAACAGTGTTTGTAGTGGTTTTATAACCCGTGTAGTAGTGTTTATAAAAAGGTAGTAGTGATATTTTCGAGTAGTAGTGATGATAACAGTTAGTGATGATAAAAGGGCAGTAGTTGGGTAAACTTTTAGTAGTGATGATACCTGGAGAGGTTCCGGGGGTTTAACGCCCCCGTTTGGGCCCCGGGCTGTGGATCAGGCCTCCTTAGGGGCAGTGTCCCAGGATGCGACCCACACCAGTCGACTAACACCCAGGTAACCATTTTATGATGGGGGGAAAATAGACAAAGGTTGGGAAAAAAACACGTCCAATTTTTTTCTACTCTGGGGGGGAATCCGAACCGGCCCTTTGCCCCCGGGGTTTAAGGAGAAACGTTAACCCCCAGGGCCCAGAGCCCCAAAATATAACAGTTTTAGTTTACTGGAGTTTATGGAAAAGAGTTTCCCGGGGGTCCAAAGCCCCCCCGGCCCGGTCTGTGACCAGGCCTCCTGGTGGATCGGCCTGATAACCAGGGGTGTTGTGCTGGCTGACGCAAACCCAAAAAGTACGAGCCACAGCCCGGCTGTTTGGAATGACTTTTGGTGCTTGTTTTGTGCCCGCTTGAAGACTGTCAGGGGTTTTGTTGGTAATCCCCCTTATGTGTGTTGGGGGGGGCAGTTGAACAGTCTGGGCCCCTGGACTTATTGTATGGTCTTTTTAACGTGCTAGTGAACCCCCCGCTTTTCATTGGGGGGGTGGTGATGGGCTTTCCAAATCTTTTGTTTTGTTTTGTGGTGATTTTCGTGTGCAAGTTTCGGTATAGTCCCTCTAGGTTTTTCCCGGTGGTTTTATAAAACAAAGTATCTCTCCCTCCTGCGTTCCAGGGAAAACGGTTTTGAAACCTCAAGCGTCCAAATTAATTGAGGTTTTTATCTCCGTTTTGCGCGCCGTGAAAGTTCTTGTACATTTTTTAGGTCAGCAATTTCACCTGCCCTTTAAAGGGGTAGTAGTGATGATAAAAAGTGTAGTAGTGATGATAAAAGTTTTTAGTAGTGATGATAACAGTGTAAATAGAAATGATAACAGTGCGTTGTGATGATAACAGTGGTAGTGTGATGATAACAGTGTAGTTTGTGATGATAAAAGTGTTGTGTTTATGATAAAAAGTGTAGTGTGATGTAAAAAGTGTGGCAGTGATGATAAAAAGTTTTAGTGTGTTTTAACAGTTTTTGTTGTAAATTTATAACAGGGGCAGTTTGTGTGATAACTGGGGTAGTGTGATGATTTTAAAAGTTTTTGTAGTTAATTTAAAAGTTTTTAGTAGTGATGAAACAGTGTTTGTAGTGATGTAACGTGTAGTTTGTTTAAAGATAAAAGTGCAGAAGTGATGATACCCGTGGAAATTGTGATGGTTAAAAGTGTTTGTGTGATGGGTAACGTGTTGTAGTGTGATTAACCAAATTTGGCAGTGATGTTTAAAAGTGTTGTAGTGATTTTTAACAGTTTTTTTGGGAGAGGGTGATAAAAAGTGCGTAGTGGTTTATAACGTGTAGTAGTGATGATAACAGTGTTTTTTTGTGATGTTAAAAAGTGCAGTAGTGATGATAACAGTGTAGTAGTGATGATTTAAAAGTGTAGTAGTGATGATAACGGGGTAAATAGTGTGTTTAAAAGTGCGTAGTGATGATAAAAGTGGAAAATGTGATAACGGCAGTAGTGTTGATAAAAGTGTAGGGAGTGATTTTAACAATGCAGTAGTGATGGGTAACAGTGTGTAGTAAAATAAAAAAAAATAAAAAAAAAAAAAAAAATGTAAAAACCAAAAACTAAAAAAAAAAAAAAAATAAAAAAATAAAAACATTCAATATAAAACAGTGTAGTAGTGAGGGAAAAAGTGAGTTAAGGTGTTAAAAAAGTGGATAGTGATGATTTCGGTATTGTGATGATAACAGTGGGAGTGATGATAACAGTGGGAGTAGTGATGTTAAAAGTGCCCCGTTGTGATGATAACAGTGAGTAGTTTATAAAAGGATTTTGATGATAACAGGGGAGTTTGTATGATAAAAATGCTAGTGATGGGTAACAGTGTAGTAGTGATGATTTAAAAGGGGTATGATGATAACGTTTAGTTTTGATGATAAAAGTTTAGTTGTGGATGGGTAACCCGGAGTAGTAAATGTAAAAGTTTTAGTAGTGATGATTTCCCGGGTGGAGTAGGGTAAAAGGCTTTGTGTGATTAAAAAGGGGTAAAGTGTGATTAAACCCGTGTTTGTAGTATTTATAAAAGTGAGTAGTGATGATAACGTTTTAGTTTATTTTAAAAAAAGGTAGTATGTTTATAAAAGTGTAAATAGTGATGATTAAAAGTGTGGCAGTGATGTTAAAAAGTGTTGTTGTTGGGTGGTAAAAGTTAATTTGGATGATTTAAAAGTTTTAGTATTTAAAGATAAAAGTGCAGTAGTGATGAAACGTTTTTAGTATTATTTTTAACAGTGTTTAGTGATGATAACGTTGTTGTAGTGATGATTTAAAAGGTGGCAGTGATGATAAAAGTGGTTTGAAATGTTTATAAAAGGGAAATAGGATGATAAAAAGTTTGTTGTATTTAAAAGTGCCGTAGTGATGATAAAGTGGTATTTATGTTAAAAAGTGTAGTAGTGATGATAACAGTTTTTAGTAGTGATGATTAAAAGTTGTGGTTGATGATTTAAAAGGGAGTAGTGATGGGTAAAAAGTGTGGAGTGATGTAAAAGTGTGGGGAGTGATGAACAGTGTTGAGTGAAAGATAAAAGTGCGTGGGGATGTTAAAAATGTAGTAGTGATGTTTAACAGTTTTGTAGTTTTTGGGTAACAGGGGGTAGTTAGTGATGTTAAAACAGTGTAGAGTGATGATAACAGTGTTGGAGTTTATGATAACAGTGTAGTAGTGATGATTAAAAGTTTTAGTTGTGATTAAACAGGGGAAGTAGTGATGATAAAGTGTAGTAGTGATGATAACCCGTGAGAAATGATGATTTAAAATTTGGGAGTATTTATAACGTTTTGTAGTGATGGTAAAAGTGTGAAATGATGATAACAGTTTGTAGTGGGTGATAACAAATGTAGTAAATGATTGGGGTAACAGTGAGTTTATGATAACAGTGGTTTTGGGGATAACAGTGTAGTAGTGATGGGAGGGGGAACCGGGGCAAGGTGGGGTCTGTAATTAAGGGGTTCCCGGTTTTTTAAAGGAAAAAGTTTAAACCCAAATCCCTTTTTGTGGGAAAAAGAAACAGGTTGAAAGAAACAGAAGTTTTATTGGTTGGGGTAACCCCGGTGTTTGTGGGGATTAAACCCGGCCCCCGCCCTTAAAAAGTGTAGTTTTTGGGGTTTACCTGGAGAGAGTTCCGGGGGGTCAACGCCCCCCCGGGGGCCCGGGCTGTGTCCCGGGCCCCCTTGGGTTTAGGTGTCCCAGGGGATGCGGCCCAAAACCAAGTCGACAACCCCCCGGTACCCAAAAATGATTTTGGGGCCCCCAGGCCAGGTTGAAAAAAACCCCGGGGCTGTTTTCCCCTTTGGTGGGGGAATTGAAAACCCGGGCCCTCCTTTTTTAGGCCAAGGCGTTAACCCCGGGCCCCCAAGGGGGCCCAAACTTTTCCGTGTAGTTTACCTTTTTGGGGGTTTTTCCTTTTGGGGAAATTCCGGGGGAAAAAGCCCCCCGGGCCGGTTGTTAACCCGGCCTCCCCCCCTTTGGATCCCGGGGAAAACCCGGTTTTGCCCCGGGGTCCCCCAAAGAGGGAACCCCGGGGGCCGGAAACCCGCTTTTTGGTGCTTTTCCCTGCCAAAATGGAATGATGTTCAGGGGTTGTTGGTAACCCTTATGTGTGCTGGGTAGGAAGTTAACAGTCTTGGGCCCCTTAATTTATTGTATGGTTTTAAAGTGCTAGGGGAAAAATGGTTTTTATTGTGGGGGTGATGTCTGAAGTTTTTGGTTCGGGAATGAGTAAAATTTTAAAATGCCCCCTTTGGGAGTAAAAGTTTTAGGATTTTCCCGGTGTAATAAAAACAGTATTTTTCCCCTTTCCCCGGGAATAAAATGTTTAAGAAAAAATCAAAACGGCTTAGTTATTAAAAGGTTGTTTTATTCCGTTATTGGGGTTAAAAGTTCTATGTTTAAAATTAGGGAGGAAATTTTCATTGGGGGTTTAAAAGGGGGAGTATTTATGATAACAGTGTTGTAGTGTGATTTAAACCGTGTTGTAGTGATGATTTAAAAAGGAGTTGTATAAGTTAAAATTAGTAGTGATTTAAAAACAGTTTTAGTAGTGATGAAAACAGTGTAGTAGGAGATAAAAAGTTTTAGTTGTGTTTATAACAGTTAGAAATTATGATAAAAAAGGGGAGTGATGTAACGTGTAGTAGGTTATAAAAGTGTAGTAGTAAAGATAACAGGTAAAATTGTGATGATAAACAGTGTAGTAGTGAGGGTAACAGGGTAGTAGTAATAAAGTGTAGTAGTGATGATTTTAAAAGGTTGTTGTGATGATAACGTGAAATAGTATTTATAACATGCTGTATGTTTAAAAGTTTGTTGTGATGATAACAGTGAGTAGTGATGATAAAGTGAGTAGTGTTTATAACAGTGTGGAGTGATGTAACCGTGAGTTTTTGGGGTTTAAATAAAATTTACAAAGGGGCCCGGTTTTACCCGGCAGGGGAGGTGATAACCCGGTGTAGTTGGTGAGAAATAACGGGGAGAAGGGGGATGGGGTCCAGGGGCCGTAGTGATTTAAACTGAGGGGTTTTGGTAACCCCCCATGTTGTAGGAAGTTAACAGTTTGGTTGAACATATTTTATTGGTTTTTAAAAGTGCAGGTTTAATGTTTCAGGGGGGTTGGGGATGTTAACTTTTTTTTGTTTTGTAGTGATTTTTCAATTCGGTTTGTTTTATTTTCCCGGTTTTTATTTTATGATTCCCCCCTTTTGGTTAAAGGGGAAAACAGGTTTAGGGGAAATAACGGTAGTAAGGGTGTTTTTCCCGTTTTGGGCCGTTTAAAATTTGTATTTTAAACCCCCCGGTGGGTTTATGTTAAAGGGGCAAATGTGAGATTTTTCCCGGCCAGTAGAAAAAAGATAAAGTGTATAGGGTTGGGATTTTAACGGTTTCCTTTACCTGGATTTTTTCCTGGAGGAGTTTGGGGGGTTAACCCCCAAAAACCCCCGGGGCTTTGGGCGGTTGGTGGGTTCGCCTATTTTGGCCTTTGGTTTTTTCTCTGAGAAAAATTTTTCGACCAACCCCCGGTTTTAAATTTTAAGGAACTTCTTTGGGGTTTTCCAGGCCCCCTTTAAAAATTTGGGGGTCCGTTTGGAACCCCCTTAAATTTTTCTTTGGGGGGGGGGTTACAGTTTCGGGGGCCCTGCAACGGAAGGCCAACGGTTTCTTGGTGACACCCCCCTTTTCTTGGGGGGAAAAAAAGGGGAGCTGAAGTTTTTTGCTTTGTGGAAAGGGGTTTTTCCCTTGTGCCTTCGGTTTACCCCCCCCTGTTTCCAGGTTTTTTATTAAAAAGGAAACCCCCCCCTTTTTTTTCCCTTTTTTCCTTTTGCCCCTTTCCCCCGGGGTTTAAAGTTTAAAACCTCAATTTTTTGTTTTTAGTAAATTTAGGGTTTTATTCCGGGTTTTGGCGCGGGGGTGGGAAAAAGGGTTCCCCCTTTTTAAAAATTTTTTCTACGGCTGATCGGAACTCCCTTTAGGTGCTTGTCCAGTGCCAGCTTGAAGACTGCCAGGGGTCTGTTGGTAATCCCCCTTATGTGTGCTGGGAGGCAGTTGAACAGTCTCGGTCCCCTGACACTTATTGTATGGTCTCTTAACGTGCTAGTGACACCCCTGCTTTTCATTGGGGGGATGGTGCATCGTCTGCCAAGTCTTTGCTTTCGTAGTGAGTGATTTTCGTGTGCAAGTTCGGTACTAGTCCCTCTAGGATTTTCCAGGTGTATATAATCATGTATTCTCTCCCTCCTGCGTTCCAGGGAATACAGGTTTAGAAACCTCAAGCGCTCCAGTAATTGAGGTGTTTTATCTCCGTTATGCGCGCCGTGAAAGTTCTCTGTACATTTTCTAGGTCGGCAATTTCACCTGCCTTGAAAGGTGCTGTTAGAGTGCAGCAATATTCCAGCCTAGATAGAACAAGTGACCTGAAGAGTGTCATCAGGGGCTTGGGCCTCCCTAGTTTTGAAGGTTCTCATTATCCACCCTGTCATTTTTCTAGCAGATGCGATTGATACAATGTTATGGGTCCTTGAAGGTGAGATCCTCCGACATAATCACTCCCAGGTCTTTGACGTTGGTGTTTCGCTCTATTTTGTGGCCAGAATTTGTTTTGTACTCTGATGAAGATTTAATTTCCTCATGTTTACCATATCTGAGTAATTGAAATTTCTCATCGTTGAACTTCATATTGTTTTCTGCAGCCCACTGAAAGTTTTGGTTGATGTCCGCCTGGAGCCTTGCAGTGTCTGCAATGGAAGACACTGTCATGCAGATTCGGGTGTCATCTGCAAAGGAAGACACGGTGCTGTGGCTGACATCCTTGTCTATGTCGGATATGAGGATGAGGAACAAGATGGGAGCTAGTACTGTGCCTTGTGGAACAGAGCTTTTCACCGTAGCTGCCTCGGACTTTACTCTGTTGACGACTACTCTCTGTGTTCTGTTAGTGAGGAAATTATAGATCCATCGACCAACTTTTCCTGTTATTCCTTTAGCGCGCATTTTGTGCGCTATTACGCCATGGTCACACTTGTCGAAGGCTTTTGCAAAGTCTGTATATATTACATCTGCATTCTTTTTGTCTTCTAGTGCATTTAGGACCTTGTCGTAGTGATCCAGTAGTTGAGACAGACAGGAGCGACCTGTTCTAAACCCATGTTGCCCTGGGTTGTGTAACTGATGGGTTTCTAGATGGGTGGTGATCTTGCTTCTTAGGACCCCTTTTAAAGATTTTTATGATATGGGATGTTAGTGCTATTGGTCTGTAGTTCTTTGCTGTTGCTTTACTGCCCCCTTTGTGGAGTGGGGCTATGTCTGTTGTTTTTAGTAACTAGGGGAACGACCCCCGTGTCCTTGCTCACTCTCCATGGATGGAAAAAGGCTGTGATAGGGGTTCTTGAGTTCTTGATGAACACAGAGTTCCATGAGTCTGGCCCTGGGGCAGAGTGCATGGGCATGTCATTTATCGCCTGTTCGAAGTCATTTGGCGTCAGGATAACATCGGATAGGCTTGTGTTAATCAAATTTTGTGGCTCACTTCTCATAAAAAAAATTCATTTTGATCTTCGACTCTCAGTCTGGTTAGCGGCTTGCTAAAAACTGATGATGATGATAACAGTGCGGTAGTGATGATAACAGTGTAGTAGTGATGATAACAGTGTAGTGATGATAACAGTGTAGTAGTGATGATAAAAGTGCAGTAGTGATGATAACAGTGTAGTAGTAATGATAAAAGTGCAGTAGTGATGATAACAGTGTAGTAGTAATGATAAAAGTGCAGTAGTGATGATAACAGTTGTAGTAGTGATGATAACAGTTGTATAGTAGTGATGATAACAGTGTAGTAGTGATGATAACAGTGTAGTTGTGATGATAACAGAGTAGTAATGATGATAACAGTGTAGTAGTGATGATACCAGTGTGGCAGTGATGATAACAGTGAAGTAGTGATGGTAACAGTGTAATAGTGATGATAACAGTGTAGTAGTAATGATAAAAGTGCAGTAGTGTGATAACATATGTAGTAGTAGTAATGATAACAGTGTAGTAGTGATGATAAAAAACAGTGTAGTAGTGATGATAAAAAATAACCCCAAAAGTGTGGCAGTGATGATAACAGTGTAGTAGTGATGATAAAAGTCCAGTAGTGATGATAACAGTGTAGTAGTAATGATAAAAGTGCAGTAGTGATGATAACAGTGTAGTATTGATGATAACAGTGTAGTAGTGATGATAACAGTGTAGTAGTGATGATAACAGTGTGGCAGTGATGATAACAGTGCAGTAGTGATGATAACAGTGTAGTAGTGATGATAACAGTGTGGCAGTGATGATAACAGTGCAGTAGTGATGATAACAGTGTAGTAGTGATGATAACAGTGTAGTAGTGATGATAACAGTGTAGTAGTGATGATAACAGTGTAGTGTGATGATAAACAGTGTGTAGAATAGTGATGATAACAGTGTAGTAGTGATGATAAAGTGTGGCAGTATGATAACAGGTGTAGTAGTGATGTAATCAGTGTAGTAGTGATGATAAAGTGTAGTAGTGTGATGATAACAGTGTAGTAGTGATGATACAAGTGGCATAGTGATGATAACAGTGTAGTAGTGATGATAACAGTGTAGTAGTGATGATAACAGTGTAGTAGTGATGATAACAGTGTAGTAGTGATGATAACAGTGTGGCAGTGATGATAACAGTGTAGTAGTGATGATAACAGTGTAGTAGTGATGATAACAGTGCAGTAGTGATGATAAGAGTGTAGTAGTGATGATAACAGTGTAGTAGTGATGATAACAGTGCAGTAGTGATGATAACAGGTGTAGTAGTGATGATAACAGTGTAGCGTGATGTGATAACAGTGTTGTCAGTGATGATAACAGTTGTAGTGATGATAACAGTGTAGTAGTGTGATAACTCAGTGAAGTAGTGATGATAACAGTGTAGTAGTGATGGATAACAGTGCAAGAGAAGTGATGTTACAATGTAGTAATGATACAGTGTTGTAGTGATGATAACAGTGTAGTGTGATGATAACAGTGTAGTAGTTGATGATAACGAGTTGTAGTGGTGATACAGGTAGTGATGATAAAAGTGCAGTAGTGATAAACTGTGTAGTAGTGATGATACCTGCGAGAGAGTTCCGGGGGGGTCAAACGCCCCCGTGGCCCGGTCTGTGAGGCAGCCTCCTCTAGGTCAGTGTCCAGGATGCGACCACACCAGTCGGACTAAACCCAGGTACCCAATTTACTGATGGGGAACATAGACAACAGGTTGAAGAAACCACGTCCAATGTTTCTGCTCTGGCTGGGAATCGAAACCCAGGCCACTCGCCTGTGTGAAGCGAGGAGAGCGTTTAAACCACCAGGCCACCAGAGCCCAAACTATAAAACAGTGTAGTTTTTACCTGGAGTTTACTGGAGAGATTCGGGGGTCAACGCCCCCGCGGCCGGTCTGTGACCAGGCCTCCTTCCTGGTGGATCAGCGCCTGATCAACCAGGCTGTGCTTGTGGCTGACGCAAACCAAAGTACGAGCACAGCCCTGGCTTGATCAGGGAACTGACTTTAGGTTTGCTTGTCCAGTGCCAGCTTGAAGACTGTCAGGGGTCTGTTGGTAATCCCCCTTATGTGTGCTGGGAGGCAGTTGAACAGTCTCGGGCCCCTGACACTTATTGTATGGTCTCTTAACGTGCTAGTGACACCCCTGCTTTTCATTGGGGGGATGGTGCATCGTCTGCCAAGTCTTTTGCTTTCGTAGTGAGTGATTTTCGTGTGCAAGTTCGGTACTAGTCCCTCTAGGATTTTCCAGGTGTATATAATCATGTATCTCTCCCTCCTGCGTTCCAAGGAATACAGGTTTAGAAACCTCAAGCGCTCCCAGTAATTGAGGTGTTTTATCTCCGTTATGCGCGCCGTGAAAGTTCTCTGTACATTTTCTAGGTCAGCAATTTCACCTGCCTTGAAAGGTGTAGTAGTGATGATAACAGTGTAGTAGTGATGATAACATTTGATTAAAAAAACAGGTGTAGTAGTGATGATAAACAGTGTAAGTAGTAATGATAACAGATATATATATATATGTGATGATAACAGTGTAGTAGTTGATGATAACAGTGTAGTAGTGATGATAAACAGTGTAGTAGTGATGATAACAGTGTAGTAGTAAGATAACAGTGCAGTAGTGATGATAACAGTGCAGTAGTGATGATAACAGTGTAGTAGTGATGATAACAGTGCAGTAGTGATGATAACAGTGCAGTAGTGATGATAACAGTGTAGTAGTGATGATAACAGTGTAGTAGTGATGATAACAGTTGTAGTAGTATGATTAAAAGTGCAGTAGTGATGATAACAGTGTAGTAGTAATGATAAAAGTGCAGTAGTGATGATAACAGTGTAGTAGTAATGATAAAAGTGCAGTAGTGATGAGAACAGTTGTATGTAGTTAGTGATGATAACAGTGTAGTAGTGATTGATAACAGTGTAGTTGTGATGATAACAGTGGAGTTGTGATGATACAGAGTAGTAATGATGATAACAGTGTTATGTAAGTAGTGATGATACCAGTGTGGCAGTGATGATAAACAGTGTAGTAGTATGAGTAATGTGTAATAGTGATGTAAAACAGTGTAGTAGGTAATGATAAAAGTGCAGTAGTGATCATAACCTGTTGTAGTACTAATGAGAAAACAGTGTAGTAGTGATGATAACGTGTGTAGTGATGATAACAGTGTGCAGTGGATTGTAACAGTTGATAGTAGTGATGATAAAAGTCCAGTAGCGATGTAACAGTTTTGTAGTAGTAATGATAAAATAAAAGTGCAGTAGTGATGATACAGTGTAGTATTTGATGATAACAGTGTGTGTAGTAGGTTGATGATAACAGTGTAGTAGTGATGATAACAGTGTGGCAGTGATGATTAAACAGGAGCAGTAGTGCTGATAACGTGTAAGTAGTGATGAGACACAGTGTTGTTGGCAGTGATGATAACAGTGCAGTAGTGATGATAACAGTGTAGTAAGTGTTGATAACGTGTAGTAGTGATGAAAAACAATGTGTAGTGATGATAACAGTGTAGTAGTGATGATAACAGTGTATAGTGATCGATAACAGTGTTAGTAGTGAATGATAACAGTGTGGCAGTAATGATAACAGTGTAGTAGTGATGATAACAGTGTAGTAGTGATGATAACAGTGTAGTAGTGATGATAACAGTGTAGTAGTGATGATAAAAGTGCAGTAGTGATGATAACAGTGTAGTAGTGATGATAACAGTGTAGTAGTGATGATAACAGTGTAGTAGTGATGATAACAGTGTAGTAGTGATGATAACAGTGTGGCAGTGATGATAACAGTGTAGTAGTGATGATAACAGTGTAGTAGTGATGATAACAGTGCAGTAGTGATGATAACAGTGTAGTAGTGATGATAACAGTTGTAAGTAGTGATGATAACAATGTAAGTAGTGATGATAACAGTGTAGTAGTGATGATAACAGTGTGGCAGTGATGATAACAGTGTAGTAGTGATGATAACAGTGCAGTAGAGATGATAACGTTAGTAGTGATGATAACATGTGGCAGTGTGAGATAAATGTTGTAGCTAGTGATGATAACAGTGTTAGTTTACCTGGAGTATACCTGGAGAGAGTTTCGGGGGTCAACGCCCCCGCGGCCCGGTCTGTGACCAGGCCTCCTGGTGGATCAGCGCCTGATCAACCAGGCTGTTGCTGCTGGCTGCACGCAAACCAACGTACGAGCCACAGCCCGGCTGATCAGGAACTGACTTTAGGTGCTTGTCCAGTGCCAGCTTGAAGACTGCCAGGGGTCTGTTGGTAATCCCCTTGATGTGTGTGGGGGGCAGTTGAAACCCAGTCTCGGGCCCCTGACATTAATTGTATGGTCTCTTAAACGTGTGTGACACCCCTGCTTTCATTGGGGGGATGTGCATCGTCTGCCATGTCTTTTGCTTTCGTAGTGAGTGATTGTCGTTGTGCAAGTTCGGTATAGTTCCCCTCTCGGATTTTCAGGATGTATTAATCATGTATTCTCCCTCCTGCGCTCCCAGGAATAAGGTTTAGAAACCTCAAGCTCTACCAGTAAATGAGGTGTTTTTATCTCCGTTAATGCGCGCTCGTGTGAAAGTGCTCTGTCATTTTCTAGGTCAGCAATTTCACCTGCTTGAAAGGTGCTGTTAGAGTGCTGCAATATTTCCAGCCTAGTAGAACAAGTGACCTGAAAGGAGTGTCATCATGGGCTTGGCATCCTAGTTTGAAGGTTCTCATTATCCCATCCTGTCATTTTTCTAGCAGATGCGATTGATACAATGTTATGGGTCCCTTGAAGGTGAGATCCTCCGACCATCATCACTCCCAAGGTCTTTGACGTTGGTGTTTCGCTCTATCGAGTGGCCAGAATTTGTTGTACTTGATGAGGATTTAATTCCTCTTGTTTACCATATCTGAGTAATTGAAATTTCTCATCGTTGAACTTCATATTGTTTTCTGCAGCCCACTGAAAGATTGGTTGATGTCGCCTGGAGCTTTGCAGTGTCTGCAATGGAAGACACTGTCATGCAGATTCGGGTTGTCATCTGAACAGGAAGACACGGTGCTGTGGCTGAATCCTTGTCTAGTCGGTATGTGGATGAGGAACAAGATGGGAGCTAGTACTGTGCCTTTGTGTGAACAGAGCTTTATTCACGGTAGCTGCTCTGGACTTTACTCTGTTTGACGACTACTCTCTGTGTTCTGTTAGTGAGGAAGGAAATTTAGATCCATCGACCGGATTTCCAGTTATTCCTTTTAGCGCGCATTTTTGTGCGCTATTTCGCCATGGTCACACTTTGTCGAAGGCTTTTGCAAAGTCTGTATTTATTACATCTGTATTCTTTTTGTCTTCTAGTGCAATTAGGACCTTGTCGTAGTGATCCCCAGTAGTGAGAAAGACAGGAGCGACCTGTTCTAAACCATTGTTGCCCTGGTTGTGTAACTGATGGTTTCTAGATGGGTGGTGATCTTGCTTCTTAGGGACCCTTTCAAAGATTTTTATGATATGGGGGATGTTAGTGCTATTGGTCTGTAGTTCTTTGCTGTTGCTTTACTGCCCCCTTTGTGGAGTGGGGCTTGTCTGTTGTTTTAAGTAACTAAGGGACGACCCCCGTGTCCATGCTCCCTCTTCCATAGGATGGAAAAGGCTCGGATAGGGCTTCATTGCAGATTCATGATGACCACAGAGTTCCATGGTGGCTGGGGGCAGAGTGCATGGGCATGTCATTTTGCTGTTCGAAGTCATTTGGCGTCAGGATAACACGGATAGGCTTGTGTTAATCAAATTTTGCAATTTCTGGCTCTCTCATAAAAAATTCATTTTGATCTTCGACTTCTCAGTTGGTTTTGCGGCTTGCTAAAAAACTGGGTCATATTGCGGACTTGATGTAGCTCACTCATTTTTCCTTGCTGTCATCTCTGTAGGACCCATCTTGTTTCTAAGTAAGGGGACCAATACTGGGCGTTGTTCTCGCTTTTGATTTGGCATAGGAGAGAAATACTTTGGGTTTCTTTCGATTCATTTATTGCATTTAGTTCTTCCCGCGATTTCCTGACTCCTATAGGATTCTTTTAGCTTAAGTTCGATGCTTCCTTTTCTCTGACAGTGGTCTCCCTGCGGATTTCAGATATATTGACCTCTTTTAACGCTTGTTATTCTTTTCCGTCGCCTGTAAAGGGAGAGCGCCTGTTCTTTTATTTTTACATCTACTCCCTCTTTTTCTTAGATGGATATGCCTTGTGCATAATCGAGTGCCACGAGTTAATCTGTTCTAGGCTAAGTTTGGGTCTGTGTTGCTTAGTATATCTTCCAGCTTATATCGGTTAGGATGGTTTACTTGGTCCAACTTTATGTTTTTGTTATTGAAGTTGAATTTGGTGAATGCTCCCTCGTGACTAGTCTCATTTTGTCGGTCTGGGGCTCCTCGCATACATGGTCTGAACCTCAATTATGTTGTGATCTGCTATATTGTTTTTGATATGGTGACATTTCTTATCAGATCATCATTGTTAGTGAATATGAGGTCTAAGTGTATTCTCAGTTATAGTAGGCTCTATTATTTGCTGGGTTTTCAAATTGAATTATGTGCAGAGATTTAAAAGCTCGTGTGAGTGTGAGTTTTTCATCAGAGCTGCCTCCTGGTGTTATTACTGCAACAATATTATTTGCTATATTTCCTCCATTTAGGGTGCCTTAAGTTGAAATCCCCAGGAGCAAGATGTTGGGAGCAGGAGCTGGAAGATTTTCCAGACAGATGGTTCAATTTTTAACAGCTGTTTCCTGGATTGCTGGGATGTTTGCGTCGGAGGCCTTGGTAGACTACCACAATGACTAGGTTTTGGTTTAGACCTTTACTGCTAAGACTTCCATACGTCATTGAGGCATTAAGAGTCTGTGCAAACATGAGCTCTCTGCAATGTAGTAGTGTGATAAACAGTGTAGTAGTGATGATAACAGTTGTAGTAGTGATGATAACAGTGCGGAGTGATGATAACAGTGTAGTAGTGATGATAAACAGTGTAGCTAGTGATTTATAAACAGTGTAAGTTGTGATGATAACAGTTGCAGTAGTGATGATAACAGTGCAGTAGTTATGATAACAGTGTAGTAGTGATGATAACAGTGTAGTAGTGATGATAACAGTGTAGTAGTGATGATAACAGTGTAGTAGTGATGATAACAGTGTAGTAGTGATGATAACAGTGTAGTAGTGATGATAACAGTGTAGTAGTGATGATAACAGTGCAGTAGTGATGATAACAGTGAAGCAGTGATATGAGTGGAATAGTGATGATAACAATAGTGAGGATAACTGTTGATAACATAGAGGTGTAATTATGATAACAAAACGTTGATAACAGAGTGGAGCAGTGGTAATTATAGGGAATTAATGATACCAGAAGTGAAGATAACATGAATTATTGATGATAACAGAGTACCGTTGATAACAAAATATTGATAATAACATTACAATAGCCAGGAGTTTACCTGGAGAGTTCCAGGGGTCAACGCCCCCGCCGCCCGGTCTGTGACCAGGCCTCCTGGTGGATCAGGGCCTTATCAACCAGGCTGTTACTGTTGGCTGCACGCAATCCAACGTACGAGCCACAGCCCGGCTGGTCAGGAACCGACTTTATGGTGCTATCGGGCAATTTTCCGCGCGCTCTCAAAAAACAAAAATTTTTTTTTCGAAAACTTATGGAAATTGAGTTTTATATACCGAAAAATAGCTTAACTCTTTGGCAACACAATGGTACAATAATTCAATGTTCTACGATGTTTATACAAGAAATTCATAGTTCATTTTTATTCAGGTATTGTTGACGGGATATGGGTTGTGCGTCTGCTCACAGCACATATATTTTTTTGGAAATTTTTCCTTGGTTTTTTTTATCGCTTTTTCTTGCATTTTTCTCGCTAATATTATTAATTGACTATATGCATCATATAAGAGTAGGCGGGAGATTATACGTAGACTTTTGAGGACCTACCAGGCCTACCACGCTCCAGAAGTACCAGGAGAATCGCTTCATTATTAAGGCTTATATCAGCTTATATATAAATTCTACGCCTTTTTATCTATCAGATTGATCTAATAATGATATAATAAAACACTTATAAATAACATACAAACATGTATATACTCTAGACTGAATAAATTAGGCATAATATGGCGAGAATCACCAGTAATATTCGATATAAAATTATTACCCCTCGACTTTTCTCTGTTGTGTGACTTGGTCTTCAATGATAGAGAAAACGTGTGTTGAAGAGGATAACTGCACTAGAACACCTGTTTACTAAGAAATACACCGAAATAAAACGCGATTTTCACGATATTTTTTTTTCGAGGACTTCGGACCGGGCGGCGCTACCGGCCAATATCTCGGAAGTAAACTTATTCACCTAATGGCCAAATTCATCCTTTATTACTTAATTAAATGAATATAATATTACAGAATTGTAGAAAATAATGATTACTCTATTTCTAAAGCTATTTTGGGGAAATATTCCAATTTTTTTGGGATTTATGCTAGGAGGTAAACGGCAGATATTTTGCAACATTCCTAAGAACTAAAAAAAATTATTTTTTTGTGAAATAAAGATAAGACATTTAGAGGATATTATCGCGTTAGAACGTGTATTAACATTGTTTCTCTCGGCACAGTGTCAAACAACCTTACGTCGTCCTAATAGGAATAATCCTTGGGGGGGGCCCCACAAGGGCATTTCAGTAAGTTAGTTTTTCTCAGATGTGTTTGAGGTATTTTTTATAAATATTTACAAAAAAAGAGTGAAAATACTTTGTCTTGTGCACCAAAAACTGTAGGAATTGGACGGAGTAAACATAAAGCTACATTTTTTTTTGGTGGATGGACGTACCCTTTAGGTCAGTGGTTCCAAACTTTTTCATGTCTTTGTTACCCAATTTAACTTGCCACATTAAAGAAATGTTACCCCTTTCACAAAATGTTGTTATTATTGGTTATATTATTGGCCTAAAACGTGAACGTATACAGCCTCGCATACTCTGCTATCCTAGCAAAAACCATTGAAAACGTAAGAAACACACATACTGTGGAAATTATTTAATTTCCGAAGCCTATAGTGTCTCATAAGTGTTTAATGTGCTGATTTGGGTCAATATGTATTTGCATTTTTAATGAAATCAGCTGGGTTCGCTTGCGCCTGCGCAGATGTGCAGGGGGGTGGGGGGTCGAAGCTAGGGGAGACAGAGGCGGATTGTTTTGAATTGTGCGTGAGGCGGCTGAGGAAACCGGGAAGGAGGAAACGGGTGTTCAGGGGCCCTAAGGACGATATAGGCCTAAATTCATAAATAGGAAGTGTCGTGACTGTCCTAGTGAAGAGTGAGGGAACGTGATTTACGGGTACCACTGTTAAGGGGTGGAAAATTAGTGAATAATGTTCGACCGGGGTTGGCAGCGTGCACGGCCATGGTGTGTGTCCAGGGGAAATACCCGTGTGTTAATCCTCGCTCTCGCCCTCAGATCTTAATGGAGTGACCTTAATTTGTATTAATAGTTATGGGACGTTTTTAAATCGTCTTGTGAATTGGTAATGTAATCTGTGATAATATATTGAGGTTAAGAGAATGCGGGATGTGAAAATAAAGTCAGCCTTGCTCCGATGTGACACGTTAGACCTTGTTGTTTCCCGAGACGAGGAAAGTGAAGCTCATTGAGTCACAACTTCTAACCGGGACAAAGCCGACGGATACATCGTCCCCTGCCGGGGGAATGAGAACCGTGTGTCGGTTGTAGCAGGACATTGAGAGGAGATGGTGTTGAATGGAGGAAATAAGGGAGTATCAATCCCCACAGTTAAGTAACCCTTATAGTTATAACAGGACTCATGCTCGCCAGTTATGTTATTGTTGTAATTGGATAGGTTACTTGAGTGATCCTGCTACATCAAGTGACCACCAGAGAACAGCTGGTAAGTGGTGGATTATGTACAAATGTTGTTCCTGATGGATGTTCCATGTGTTATCCTACCCCCCCTTCATTCAGCTAACTAATATAATATATACAGTCCCAATTAATAGAGTAGCACCGTACTTGTGGGGTGCTATCCAATCCATACTGGACTCGGATAGATAATGGATAAGATTGTGAGTCGAAGGGGGCCACCTGTAGTGGACCAGAGGTGGTTAAGTTTTCTCACATGTCTACACGGGGTGTGTGACTACGGGGTAAACAATATGGTTGTCTCCCAATGAGATTACTTGTATGTATATAATGTTGAGGTACATACAGATAAACACCCTAGAAAATTTTCCATATCTGCCCGTTGGTCTTCCGGAACCGGATGCAAATCAGTGAAAAAAAATTAATTGATTAATTACTTAATAATTAGTGACTGATTGAAGGAAGGGGTGTGTAGGGTGCACGAGTTTAATCGATCGTGTGATGGATGATAATTAGCCCAATAATTGCTAGCACATGGGTGGCTAGGATTAATACAAGAGTAAAGTGCAGGAAATTCTCTTATAAGGCGTTCTACTTAAGGTTGTATAATGGGTGATTATTAATTCCCTAACATGGCTGAGGTCTGAGGAAAGTTAGTTTCGGTGGCAAGTCCATGGATGGCCAAAGCAAAGAAAAGCGTCACTACAGGGGTCGGGAAGGTCATGTAACTAAATCATTCAAGAAGTGTATGGAGTTAATGAGCAAGAAAACGGTTAAACCCTGATGAAATAATTAATGCTTACACCTAGATGCCTTAGGAAATAGACATGAGTCATATAGATTGTGGTGTAAGACTATGAAAAAGAGCTGCTAAGAGAATTGTGCAGATGACTGCTGAAAGGGAGCGGCTGTGGATCAATCATTATGAAGTGGAGGACAACATTGTGTCCTGCAAAACTAAGGCTTTGGAGAAGGTAAAGGGTGTGTAAAACCAATGTTGTTTGGTCAACCTAGTAAGGAAAGTCAGAAGTGTTACCAAAACTCCAAGAATTTATGTATGCCTGTGTTTAAATCGGGAGAACACTGGGAGGAGTTTTTGGTCTATCTTTTAAAGCAGTCGTATACATGGATACGAGTGATCTTGCAAGTGCTTACCAAATTATGCTATTTAAAGGGACAAGTAAGGGGAGATGCGCATTGTTCTCAAACAAGGCTGCCCAAAGTAGATTGACGCCTATAGTGAGGCAGTTTCTTGTTGGAGTCACTTACGGTTAACTTGGAGCAAAGTAGGCTGGGACCTAGGTAGCTAATTTGGTAGTTTGAAGACTCAGATCACAACCGCAACAGCTTACAGCAAATTTAGGATCAACTAGAAAGCACTCTTTATGACCTTGAGTAATAAATATGATATGGAAAGGGAGCAGAGTGGTTGTTGAGTGCCTTGATTCAGAATAAATTGAACACAAGACATAGAGTGGTTATCTAACAGATATCCACAAGGGTTACTTCAGGTTTGGAAGAAATAAGAGTGGGACTGCAAGAGCTAATTGTCCAAACTGCAGACCAGCCACCCTTACCTCTAGGAATAACCACGTTACAGAACCCAGTGCACCTGCCAAGTTCCACAAAGGAAAACCTTATTCCTAATATCAAAATCCTAAGCCACCCTACTACACGGGGTTACGTAGGACACGTATCAAGTTGACGGTGCCAGTTATAGTGGTTCTCCCACATCAAAGCAAGAGGAGGGAAGTACACAATAAGGGTAGCCCAGTTGATAGTGGTTCAGCAAAGAAAAGGAGAGATGTAATCTTTGCAAACGGTACTCATTTCTCTTAAGACTGTAATGCCTATAATTCATGGGATGTTAGTGGAAGATTGGAAGAGCTTGCTAGATTATCAGGTGTTCTAGGAATCATAAGTAAGGGATTGCCGTGCTAACTTGCACTATTGTTATCGTGTAACAAGGGAAGGTCACCACATAGCTATGTGTAAGGGCCAGATCTAAATAGTAATGATGGTACAATAGTCTACTTGATAGTGATAATAACCAGACACAACAGTAGCCAACGTAAAGTTTGCAGCTAACGTCGGTAATGATGGCCTAAGCTGACGGTAGCTTTGCCTGTGTTGGATGTGGTTGATTAATAGATAAACGGCGTAAATCCAAAAACTGTACAGCATTACTGGATCAGGGAATCACAACGTACCTTCATAAAAACGTAACTGCCCTTAATGGGATATGAAGGTACAAATGGATTTAGGAGATCCATGCTATACTCAAAGCTTATCTGGGCTTCTCTCGAATAAGAAGGCCCAGTCATACGACACTGTTTTTTATGTAACTGTCAGGCTGGTGGCAATGAGAGGGAATACGTATTAATGCCGTAATTGTGGATAGGCTCCAGAGTGAAAAGAAAATATCAACAATACCACAACAATTACCACCAGTCCGATAACATTCTCTTTCCTTGCAATATACAGGGTCTAAAGCCAGCAAAACAAACAACAAATACCTTTCATCCGTTGGACTGCTTGCAGAGGCAAAGGCAATGTTCTGCCGGGCTTTCACTGAGGACCCACTTAAAGGATCCACTAGGACAACGAAAATATGGATCCAAGGGTTACAAACCTATAAGATGTGACAGAGTGGAACGGGCAAAAGGAAAAAAAAAAAAAAAAACAAAAGGGGGGGCGGTGGGGTTGTGGCTGTGTCATGTACATTGCAGAGTCAACTTGGGTTTGCACAGAACTGCCTTTAATGCATCAAATGATGTAGTGAAGTTTAGCAGTAAAGGTCGCGAGGAGAACCAAACCTAGATATTGTGGTAGTCTACAAGCCTTCGGATGCAACCATCCAGCAATTCAGGAAACAGCTGTTAAAAATTGACCACTGTCTGGAAAATCTTCAGCTTCCTGCACCCAAATCTTGCTCCTGGTTTCCCTTTGGTAAATGGGGATTGCCAATTTTTTGTTGAGTAATCACGGGGCAAGTCTCTATAAAATAATCCAGGTTTAAATCTCTCCCTTCTTTCCAGCAATAATAGACCTACTTCCCGGGATTTTTAGATCTCTTATCTGTGCCCGAAGAAAGTTTCCCTTTAAAACAAATTTTCTAGGTCACAACCTTTGAGGTCGTGTTTTGGTGGATTTCCCGCCGAAAAAAAGTACCTAAGAGGGACATTCCTTCCTTTTTAACATATACCACCCCCAAATTTCAGCTACCGATTTAACTGGGAAGGTCCTTGAAAAGACCCCCAATATCTACAGATTAATCGTTTTGGGGTTTCCTCATTTTGCCAATTTTTTTTCCCCTGAAAAGGGGTTAATTTTAAAAAAAAAAGAGAAGTTTTCTGGAAAAAATTTTTCGGCGGCCCTAAAGAGTAAAATTTTGAAAGCGGGGAGCCTTTGGGGGAAATAGGAAAACTTTGAACTTAGTTGATCCAAAAGGGGCAGGTCTGGGGAAACTAACGATAAATGAAAGCGAAAAAAAGTATTCTTTCCTTGAACAAATGGAACAACTCCAGTATTTCCCACTTTAAAAAATTGGGTTAAAAGATACCCGTTGGTTGGTACTAGGAATTTTGTACTCAGTTTTCCGCCCCAACGCGGAATTTCGGCCCAAAGCATTATTGCGGGCGCAAATTTGTTATTACACAAGCCTTCCTTTTTCCTTAGCCAGGGCTTCGAACGGGTAATGACAGCCCAGCACCTGCCCAGGCCAGGCTCTTTGGGAAATTGGTTCTAGATGGGAGGGCCTTACGAGCCCTTTTTATTATGGGTAGGGATGGAAGGGATTGGGCCCTAGTTCTTAAAAAACCGCTTTTTGCCCCCTTTAGGGGCAGTAAAGCTAGAAAGAACTACAGACCTGCCAACTCCCTTCATAAAAACTTTGAAAGGGGTCTAAGAAACGATAACCACAGAAACCCCTAGTTCAAACCCAGGGCAACAGGGTGAACATTTCGCCTGTCTTTTAATATGGTCACGGGGAAATCAAGCCTGAAACAAATTTTTCTTTTATAAAAAATTTGAAACCTTCGACCAAATGATGTGGCTTGCCAAAAATGGGCTAAAGGAATTAATCAAATAATCGGTCGATGGTTAACATTTTAATAACAGAACACAGAGAGGAGTTGTTCCGATAATTTGGCAGTAGGGAAAAATGGGGTTTTCAAACATTATAGCTATTTTTGTTCCTATCCTAATCCGATTAACAAGGATGGCCACCCCCTGTCTTCCTTT
>NC_069433.1:39482383-39531537 GCF_026875155.1 Cherax quadricarinatus | reverse complement strand
GAATGATAACAGTGTAGCAGTGATGATAACAGTGTTAGTAGTAGTGATTATAACAGTGTAGTAGTGATGATAACAGAGTAGTAGTGAATGAGAGCAGTGTAGCAGTCATGATAACAGTGTAGCAGTGATGATAACAGTGTAGCAGTGATGATAACAGTGTAGCACTGATGATAACATTGTAGAAGTGATGATAACAGTGTAGTAGTAGTGATTATAACAGTGTAGTAGTGATGATACCAGTGCAGCAGTGATGATAACAGTGTAGCACTGATGATAACATTGTAGAAGTGATGATAACAGTGTAGTAGTAGTGATTATAACAGTGTAGTAGTGATGATACCAGTGCAGCAGTGATGATAACAGTGCAGCAGTGACGATAACAGTGCAGTAGTGATGATAACAGTGTAGTAGTGATGATAACAGTGTTGTAGTGATGATAACAGTGTAGTAGTGAATGATAACAGTGTAGTAGTGATGATAACAGTGTAGTAAGTAAGTAAGTTTATTCAGGTATACACAATACAGTTACATAGAATTATCATACATAGCAGCATATGTGTAGAGAACCTGGGATAACCCAAAAAAGTCAGACAGAGTGACTTATTTCCATTTGGGTCCTTTTAACTTATTATTATAATATAAAGGTTATATTTTCTTATTATTGTACAATGAAGATAACATCTTATTATCTTACTAAGAAGACTATCTACTACACCAAGGTCATTAAGACTATCTACTACACGAGGGTCATTACTAGGAATAAGGTCAAATTTACACGTATGTTAGATAAAAAATAGGAAATCATTCCCCTCCCTTTCTGTAGCTACATTCATCAGACACCTGTTGGCACTCTTCTTGAACTGGTTCATGCTATGACTGGCTTTGACATGTGCGGGTAGTCTGTTCCATTCCTTTATTGTTGTACAATAAAAGGTGTTTGAAGCCTGGCCACTGACTGTGGGTACTACAAAGCTGTGCTCTCTCCCCCTAGTACTATGATTGCTTTGGTTCCCAACCTTGACAAAATTGACAGCAAGATATTCTGGACATTGTTTGTGAGCAATTTTTTAAACATGATTTATCTTCAGTTGTTTTACTCTGTCTTCAACATTCAGCATATCCAACTGCTGTAATTCATCCTGGCCTACATGTTCTCTTGGTCCCAGCCCCAGGATGAATCTTACGATTTTGTTCTGGGTGATTTGCAGTCTATCTTTCAGTTTTTTTGTCAAGGCAGAGTACCAAGAACAGCAAGCGTAATCCATATGGCATTGTATAAGGGCTAGACATAGGGTCCTGCGAGCCTCAGTAGGTAGACACTGTGCTTGTCTATACAGGAACTTCAGTCTGACATTCGCTTTCTTTACTACACTGTTCCCTATCAATTCTCCTGACATGCATGGGTTAAAGGGGATTCCCAAATATTTTACTGATGAAACAAAGTGATGGGCTCCCCATTACATTGAACATTAAAGTTATTTACCCTTCTCAGTTTATGTTTCGTGCCAAAGAGAATGGCTTCAGTTTTCCCTAGGTGTAATGATAGTTTGTTGTCTACTAACCATTTGCTGCAGGATTCCAGTTCCAGTGTTAAAACATTAGCAATATCTTGTGGGTCTTTACCTGACACTAACAGAGCACTGTCATCTGCATACAGTAGGAGTTTGCACTTGACACTGATAGGCATGTCTTGGGCTGTAAGCTAAGTTATTTCTAATGTAGGCACATACTCCACCACCCTTTCTGTTCCTATCTAAGCGTTTTATATTGTAACCATCTATTTTGACCTCGTCGTCAGTCACCGTATCATCCAACCAAGATTCAGAGATGATTATAACTGCCGCCCTAATTTTGTTAGCTAGAATCCTAATCTCTGCCAATTTAGGAAGAAGTGATCTTGCATTGACATGAATAAAGTGAAGGCCTGTTTTCATAAAACAATCATAATCATCAATATATGGCAATGGGTCATTTGTATTAAATTTAGGTAAATCAATGTCATCACTGCTAAAGGGTAACTGTGCCAAAGTGCATTTGTTACACACAAAATGAATTCTGGCACCGTTGCTATAATTGTACGTACATCCATCATGCACCCACCCCTTACACATTTTACATAAGGTGCCTTTTCTGTTTTTCATGCGTACTTTAGTACAGTGTATGCACTTGTTTGGTAGTGTTTGAGATAATAATGGCTGTATTGTCTCACATTGACCTATGTATGCATTACATATGGAGTTAAGGTTATCATTCCTAGCTACTAGACCGTCATTATCGCCGTCATTTATCTGTCTGTTTTGCCTCTGCACAATAGTTTGAGGTCCTGGATTAATTTGGATATCACCACTTAAGAGCGCTACAATAAGAGCTGTGTGCCACTGTTTTTGTTTGGGTATGCGGTGTTGCCATACCTTGCGGCGATAGTGACATTTACTTTTCTGGTAGGATGGCAACTGTTGGGCTTTTACTGTCCAGGGCGCTGTTACTCCATTCACCTTTTCCAGCCCCCATGACTGATTTCTTTCTTCATGGAATTGAAGAAGAAATATAAATATAATTATGGCAGCCTGTACCCTCTAATGCCTGCCATTTTCACTCTTCGCTTTTTTACTCATATACAATAATATTTATTTCTCTTTTCCAGTCCCTAGTACACTTAGTATCTGCTTTAGCAATCACCACTGAATTACTAGTAAAGATTTCCTCTTCAAAACCCTCTTCACTGCTCACTTTTCCCTTAACTTCACAAAACCCTTATAGTTAACCCCTTATTACACACTCCCCTTCCCATCTCACTTCACAGTCTGGCTTCCCCAATTAACTTCTAACTCCTTTCCATTCTGGTAGACCAGAAAGGTTTAATCCATGGTTTTATCCTTCCAAATCCCCCTCAATTCCATTTATCGGGGGTTGTGTCGTGTTGTTGACTCCTGACCTGTTCTGCTGACTCAGCCATTTTTAAAACACTGAGGGGAGTAACGCCACCTACAACCTGACTTTCCTTGAGTTTATAGATATATTTGGCTTTTTCTGCTATGATTCTCTCACTGTACACTGGTCAGCTGAATATAGATCAGCTACTAAAACATTAACCTTGACTATTTAACTATTCACTTCTTTCTCACGACTGGCACTGAGGGATATCCGACCTATAACCTTGGAGTTTTGTACTGTTGATTTGACAATGTCTCCTGTGTTTGCCTCTCGTTAGCACTGGTACAGGTGATATGATGGTGGTACAGATATGATGCTACTGTCAACAGATGAACGTCAGTAAAGATGAGAATTTCACTTCGCTAGTTGTACGTCTGGCAGTAGCGGCTGTTTGGATGCCGGTCAGCCATGTTTAAATGCTCAATTCTTTCCCTCGTTTGGCACTGAAGAAAAAGTCCTACAGACCTGTCATTTCCTTGGAGATTTAGTTGATCAGGTTTTCTGCCATGTTGTCTTCCCTTTAAACACTGGTGCAGTTGATATGGAGGTCAGTTATTTCACTGTAGTGGAAAACGTCTCGTGTCTGGTTCACGTCTGGCAGCAGGTCTGGTACTTGAATACCGTTCCCTCTTTTGTCATATTTAGTCCATTTCGTTGTCGTCACAGTCAGTTCTTATGTCACTATAGGTTCCTTGCATGTTGTTGCAGCAGTACTTGCAAATTTGGCCATCACTGGAGTTCGGATAGGCTCAGGGGACGGCAAGATATAGGAGCAGCCTTGTTGCTGCTTGCTGTGGCTGCGACTCCTGCCTCCACTGTAGTAGTAATGATAACAGTGCAGTAGTGATGATAACAGTGTAGCACTGATGATAACAGTGTAGTAGTGATGATAACAGTGTAATAGTGAATGATAACAGTGCAGTAGTGAAGATAACAGTGTAGTAGTGATGATAACAGTGTAGTAGTGATGATAACAGTGTCGTAGTGATGATAACAGTGTAGTAGTGATGATAACAGTGTAGTAGTGATGATAACAGTGTTGTAGTGATGATAACAGTGTAGTAGTGATGATAACAGTGTAGTAGTGATGAAAACAGTGTAGTAGTGATGATAACAGTGTAGTAGTGATGATAACAATTTAGTAGTGATTATAACAGTGTAGTAGTGATGATAACAGAGTAGTAGTGATGATAACAGTGTAGTAGTGATGATAACAGTGTAGTAGTGATGATAACAATTTAGTAGTGATTATAACAGTGTAGTAGTGATGATAACAGTGTAGTAGTGATGATAACAGTGTAGTAGTGATGATAACAATTTAGCAGTGATTATAACCCGTGTTAGTGATAAAACATGTAATAGTGAGGATGCCGAAAAAGAAGTGGAAGATAACATTTTATAGTAGTGATAACATGGTAAAAGTTCCCAGTGTAATAGTGATGATGACAGAAAGTTTTGGAAGAAACTTTTATAGTGATGAAACAGTTAGTTTTGGATTTTAACGTGAAATAGGATATAACAGTGAAGTATGCGCGATAACAGCGTATAGTGATGAAAACGGGGTTTTCCTTAAAGTGAAAAACCCACCGGGGCAGATTATAACAGTGTATATGATGGAAAACTTTGAATTTAGTGTGAAAACATGTAACAGTGTTTGATAACATGAATTATTTGAAAAAAACAGTTAAAAAGTAAATGAAACCCCCAAATAGCAGTAAATTTTAACAGTGTGTAGAGATGAAACATTGTATTGGGGAAATGATAACAGTGTAGTTTTGATAAAAAGCATGCAGAAAGGGGTTTGAAAAACAGTGTAGTAGTGATAACAGGTAGTAGGGATGATAAAAAAATTCAGTGATAAAAAACATGGCAGTATGAAGAAAACATGAAAGTAGGATGTTTCCCAGTGAATAGGGGAAAAAAACAGGGGTATAGGGGATGAAAAGGGTTTAGTAGGGATAACGGTGAATAGTGATTATAAAAGAGTATAGTGAAATAACAGTGCAGTAGGAGGAAAACATTTAAAGAAGTGATGATAAAGTCCCGTAGTGATGATAACAAGTGTAAAAATAAATGAAAAGGGGTGTAGAGTGATAAAAACCGGGGATAGTTTTTTTAAACATTTGAATTTAGTGCTAAAAACCCAGGTCGTATGTGATAACACCGTACCCCATTGTTTAAAAAGGCATGTATTAGTAAAACGAAAACCAGTGTACCTGATAACAGTGTATAGGGATGATCCCCCCCGTAGAGTGTGATAACACCGATCAGGATTAAACAGTGAAAAAGGTGATGAAAACAGTGTAGTATGATAACATGTAAGTAAAGATAACATGTACCGGACCCAATAACTGAAAGTATTTGTTTGAAAACACCGTAGCAGTGTTTAAATAGCAGTGTGGGCATTAAAGAAAACCCTTGTAAAGGGGGGGTAAAGATAACATTTAGTAAATAAAAAGGAAAGTAGTGAGATAACAGTGTACCCGGGGATGAAAACAGGGGTATAGTGATGATAACAGAAGTACGGAAGTAACAGTGAAGAAGTGATGATAACAGTGTATAGTAGAAACAGATAGTACTAATGTAACATTGTAGGTAGTGATAAAAACCCAAGTTTGTGGGAAAAGAAAACTTGTTAGGGTGTTTAAAAAGGGTTTTGTAATGAGAACATGTTTTTAAAGATAACAGTGGTGTGAGAAAACGGGTTTTTGTAGTGTAAAAACAGTGTAGTATAAATAAAAAACCATGTAAAATTAAAGAAAACAGTGTAGTAGTGTTTATAAAATGTAGAAGGATGAAAAAAATTTAATATGATATAACAGTGAAAATACTGAATTTTAAATTGTATAGTGAGGATCCCCTTTAAAGAAATTGATGAAAAATTGTAGTAGTGAGGAAAACATGTAGCATTGATAAAAAACAGTGTAGTGGGGAAGAAAACAGGTATAGTGATAAATAACAGTGAATGTATTTTTAACAATGTTCAGTGAGGACAACAGTGAAAAAAAGTGATGAAAACAGGAGAAGTGAGAAAAACAGTGTAGTAGTATATAAAAACGAGTAGTTTTGTAACAGGTAGTAGTAAAGGAAAAAGTGTATCGTAAATGATAACAGTGTAGTAGTGAGATAACAGTGTAATAGGGGATATAACAGTGTAAAAGTAAATGATAAACAGTGTAGTAGTGAGATAACATGAAAGAGTGATGAAAACCCGTGAATATGTAAATAACAGTGTAGTAGTGCTGAAAAACAGGTGGGTAGTGTATAACATTTTAAAAGTGTTTGATAACATTGTAGTAGGGGGAAAGAACATGTAGTAGTGATGAAAAAACAGGTAGTATGAACGATAACAGCGAGTAGTAAAGAAAACAGTGAATTTATTTGAGGATAAACCTGGGAAATGATAAAAACCAGTGTAGTATAAAGAAACTGTGTAATATTTAAAGATCCCCAGTGTAACATTATAAATAACATAAGTAGTGTAACAAGTGGAAAAAAAAAACCCAGTGTATGTGATGAAAACACCATAGCTTTATTAAACAGGGGAAAAGTAGTGATAAAACCCAAAAAAGTAGTGATGATAACATTGTAGTAGAAATGATAAAAAGGTAGTAGGGGATAAAACGGTGTAGTGGGGATAATAACGGTGTAATATAAATTAAACCCAAGTAAGTGAGGGATAACAGTGCAGTAGTAAAGTTTAACATTGTAGAAAGGTAAATGAAACAGTTAAATGGGGAAAGATAACAATTAGTAGTGATGATAACGTTTTAAGGGGATGAAAAAAATTTGAATATTTAAAGTTAACATTGCTTTTGGGTGTTTAAAACCCGGTAAAGGATGATAAAAACCGTCCCAAATTGATTATAGTAATGTAGTAGGGGAACAAAAACCCGGAAAGCAGGATAACAGTGAAGTAGGGGATATAACCCGTAGCCTGATAAAACCCCGTATCAGTGTTAAAACAGTGTAGTAGTGATGAAAAAAAGGAAGTATGAAAACCGTGAAAGTAGTGAGGGAAAAAAATTTTAAAGCAGTGATGAAACATGTATATGATTTTAACCCGTAGCAGGAGATAGCAGGGGCCCCGTGGAAAAACAGTGTAGAAGTGATGACACGGGTTTTAAAAATGATAACATGTAAAGTGATAAAAAACCCTGTGCGTGAGAAACAAAAAGAAAGGTTTATAACAGGGGTATAGTGAAAAATAACATGTAGTATAAAGATAACATTGTAGTATTTGACAAATAAAAAGAGTATCCCTGATGAAAAAACCGTGTAAAGGGGATGATAACAAGGTTTATGATGACCCCCGTTAGTATTTTAAACAGTGTATTGGGAAGATAAAAGTGAAAGTATGTAAATAAAAATTGTAGAAGTGATGATAACGGGTTTTGTAGTGTGATAAATGAAGTAGTTGATGATAAAGTTAGTTAGGAAAACCATATAGTAGTGATGATAACAGGTAGAAGTATGAAACATGAAATTTTTAAATGTTTAAAAAGTTTGGTATAGTGATACAACAGTGTAGTAGTGTTTCCCAACAGGTAGTATAAATGTAAAAAGGGGAAGCAGGATTGATAACGGTGTAGTGGGAAATAACAGGTATGTGATGATAACAGTGAAAAGCATGAAAAAACATTAAAATGATGAAAAACCTTTTAGAAATTGTATAACAGTGTAGAAAGTAATGAAAACAGTGTATATTTGTAAAACAGTGTACCCGTGATGAAACAAAAAATATAGTGATGAAAACAGGGTAGAATGATGAAAAACAGTGTATTATGATGATAAAAAGGTATAGGATGAAAACCAAGTATACGATGAAACAGTGTTTTATGATTAACGTGTTGTATAGGAAAAAACCATTTTTGAAGTGGTATAACAGTGTTTTAAGTAATGATAACAGTGTAGTAGTAAGAAAACCAGTGTATAGGGGATGAAAACCCAGTGAAAAAGTAGTGTGAAAACCCGTGTAGTATTTAAAGATAACATAGAAAAGTGATGTTTAACGTGAAAGGGGAAAAATAAAAAGGAAATAGTGATGTTAACAGGTAATACTGAATTTTTAAAAAGTGTAGTAGTGATGAAAAAACAGTGAAAGTAATGATAAACAACATTTGTATGGGAAAATTTTAACAGTGTAGCCAGTGATATAAAAATGTAGAAATTTGTATAACAGGGGTAGTAGTAAATGAAAACCCGTGTAGTATTTTTTATAAGGGAAAAAGTATTTAATGATAAATGGAATGATGTAAACAGTGTAGTTTTATAAAACCCTGAAGAAATGATGATAAAATGTAATATGAGGGAAAACAGTGTATAGTGATGGTAACAGGAAAGTATTATGGTAACAGTGTAGAAGTAAAGATAACAGTGTGGGTATGTGTAACAGGGGTAGTATGAGGGGTTAAAAAGTGTAGTATAAATATAACATTTAAAAGGGGATGAAAAAATTGTATATTTTTTGATAACAGTGATATGATGATAACAGTGTAAAAATAAATAAAACAGTGTAGTAAGGGAAATAACATGTATAGGATGATAACTTTTAGTATGATGATAACAGTTAATAAAGGGTTAAACTTTTTTAGAAATGATGTTTAACAGTTTAGAAATAAAGATTAAACCAGTGTAGTAGATGAAAACCCATGTAGTAGGGGAAGAAACGGTTTAGAAGTGATGATAACATGTAGTAGTAAATGATAACATTTAGTAGAATATAACAGTGAAGTAGTGAAAATAACATGTAGTATGATGAAACATGAAAGTATTTTAAAATTTGATAAAAAGTGAAGATAAAATAACAGTGTAGTAGTGATGATAACATTGTAAAAGATGATAACAGGTAATATTGAATGTTAACAGTTTATATTTGAGAAAACAATGTATAGGATGATAACAGTAAAGTATGAGATAACATTTGGGGGGGGGGAATTAAAAAACAGGGTTGTATGATATAACATTTCCGTAGTGATGAAACAGTGTATTTTGGAAAACACCCTTGTAGTGATGATAACAGGTTGTATTGAAACGGGTATAGGGAAGATAACGGTTAGTATGATAACATTTTTTGGCGTGATGAAACAGTGCAGCCTTAACGAAAAACTTTAATGTGATGAAACAGTGTTTTTTGGGGATAAAATAACAGTGTAGTAGGGGAATAAATAACATGTATTTAGTATCATAATTTGTGTAAGTGAAAAAACCCAGTATAGATGATGAAACTTTTTCTAGTGTTAAAAACATGTAGTAGTGAAATAACAGTGTAGAAGTATTATAACAGTGTAGTAGTGATAAATTAAAAATTTAGCAGTGATTAAAAAAAAGGAAATTATTGATAAAAACATTTGTAATATAGGATAACAGTAAATAGTTTTTTAAAACCCAGTTTATTATGGATGAAAAAAAGTGTGTAGTGATAAACATGAAATTAGTGATGAAAAAGTTATATGATGAAAGGTAGTAGGGAGATAACGGTGTTTATGATTTAAAAATTTAAGGTAGATTGTTTGATAACAGTCAGTGCCCATGATAACATTGAGTAGTGAAGATAAAATGCAGTAGTGTTTTAAAACAATGGAGTAATAAAGATAAACGGTGGTAGTAATGATAACATGTAGTAAATGATAAGGGGGTTAGGTAGTATAACATGTAAAAGTAATAAAAACCACCGAAGCATTGTTTAATTGCAGTGTAGTAGTGAACGAGACATTTACAGTGATGAAACATATAGTAGTGATGATAACGCCGTCCAGTGATGTTAACACCAAAACAGTGTTTAAAACATGTAGAGTGATGAAAACAGTGTAGTAGGATAACATGAAAAGTAGTGAGGGAAAACATGTGGGCAGTGATGAAAACCCATGTAGTAGTGAGAATCCCCCCCCCGTCCCCAGTGATGATAACAGGGGAAACCCCTTTTGGATGATAAAAAAGGAGTAGTTTTTAAAAGAAAACCCCCATTTGCGAAAGGATAACAGTAGTATGATAACATTGTAGAAATAAATAACAGTGTAGAAATTTGAAAACCGGGAAAAGTTTGATAAAACTGTGTAGTAGTGAGAAAACCGTGAGTAGTAAATGATAACAGTGTAGTATGATGATAAAAAGAAAAAAATTGATACAACATGAAAGTGTGATGAAAACCCAGTGTAATAGTGATATAACAGTTTATAGGGGATGATAAATTAAATAGTGAGATAACGGTAATAGAGGGAAACAGTGTAGTAGTGAGGATAACATTGTAGTATGATGATAACAGTGTAAATAGTGATGGTAACATTAGAAGTATGAAAACATGTGTGGGGACTTTAAACAATTTTGTGGGTATGAAAAACAGGGGCAAAAAATGATGATAACGTGAAAATAAATGAAACCCAGTTTAGTAGTGATGAAAAACAGTGAAAGAAAGTGTTTGAAACAGTGCAGTAGTGATAAACATGAAGTAGGGGGAAGAAAACAGTTTAGCAGCGTTTATAACAGTTTAGAATTAAAAAAATAACAGTTTGGGTAGTGTGAAAACAGTGAAGTAGTGTAAATAACATTGAAAAAAAGTGGATACTTTTAAAGTAGTAAATGAAAACCCTTTTAGTAGTGATTTAACAGTGTATTTAGTGATGATAACATGTAGGGGGGGATGAAAACAGTGTTGAAGTATGAAACCCTGTTGAAGTGGGGATAACAGGGGGAGTAGTGATGATAAAGTTTAGTAGGGGTATAACTTTAAATTATTTGATGATAAAAATTTAAAGTAGTGATGAAACAGTGTAGTAGTGATGATAACAGTGAAGTAGGGGATGAAAAACCGTTTATTTGAGATCCCTTTTAGAATGAAAAAAACCCGTGAAGTAGTGATGTAACAGTGAATATTTGATGTAACAGTGAAAAGGTTTAACAGTGGGTAAATGATTAACCCCGTGTAAAAGAAGATAACAGTGGATTGTGTTTTAAACGGGGGTAAATTTAAAAAACCCCGAAAAAGTCGTGAGATAACAGTGCAGTAGTGATGAAAAAGCCCAGTGTGATGAAAACCATTGCAGTAGTGTGAAAAACCCAAGAAGCAGTGAAAAGGGTTTGAATTTAAAGAAAACCCCAATATTTGGGGGAAAAACTTTTAACCCCCCCTGAGGGTAATTAAAGATAAAAAAACCTTTTGATAACAGATTTGGAGCAGGGGAAAATTAAAAAGGGAATTAAAGTTTCCCAAATTTAAAAAAACAAAAATTATGTATAACGAGTACCGTTGAAAACCCAAAATATTGAAAATAACAATACAATAGCCAGGAGTTTAAACCCGGAGAGTTCTAAAGGGGGCAACCCCCCCCCGCCCGGGCGTGACCATTCCTTTCCCGGGGGTCAGGGCCTGACAACCAGGCTGTTTACTGCTGCTCACGCAAAACCCAAAGAACGCCACACCCCCGGGTGGGCAGGGAACCCAACTTTTAGGTGCTTGTCCCAGTTGGGCCCCCCTTTAAAACTGCCAGGGGTCCCGTTGGAATCCCCCTTTAAAGATGCTGGGGAAGGCCGTTCCCCAACCCCCCCCCCTCTCGGGGCCCCCGACAAATTATTTTAGGGCTCTTAACGTGCTAGTACACCCCTTTCTTTTTTAAATTGGGGGGATGGTGCATCGGGCCCGCCAATCTTTTCTTTTTGTAGTGGGGTGATTTTTGTGTGCAATTTTGGTACTAGTTCCCTAGGTTTTCCAGGTAGTGATTTATAACTTTACTTAATTTTTCACTTTTGTAAACTCCCCGGTGGAAGAACGTGTTCCCCAAATATTAAAGACAAAAGCTGCCGGACAGTTTTAAACCCAATTTTATTCACCGCTAACCGGGGGTAAACCCGGGGTATACCTGGAGTACAACCCCGGAGTATAAACCCGGGTGGGACCTGAATTAAACCCCGGGTAACCTAAAGTATACCTGAAATAACCTGGGGTAAACCCGGAGTATCCTGGGGTATTTCCCGGGGAAAAACCCCGAAGTATACCCGGTAACCTGAAGTATACCTGGTAAACCTGGAGTAAAACCGAAAGTAACCCGGAGGAAAACCTGGGGTATACCCGGATAAAAACCCGGGGTACCCTTTAATAAAAACCCGGAGTACCCTGAAGTAACCTGGAAATATACCTGAGTATAAACCTTTGGGGTGCCCCTGGAGTAAAAACCTGGAGTAAAAACCCGGAGTACACCTGAAATAAACCTGAGTATACCTAAAATAAACCCGAAGTAAAAACCCGGAGAATTTCCATGAGTATACCTGGAAATATACCTGGAGTACACCAAAATTACCTGGAGTAACCCCGAATATACCTGGAGAAACCCCGGATTTTACCCAAGTATACCTGGTTAAAACCTGGAAATAACAACCCCGAAGTTTAACCCGGGGTATACCTGGATAAACCTGAAATATACCTGGGGTATACCTGGAAATATTCCCGGAATAAACCCGGAGTAAAACCTGAAGATAAAAACCCCCGGAAGACAATAACCCCGAGTTTAACCCCGGATATACCTTTGGGGGGCCCCCCATAAAACCTGGATTTTTCCCGGGGGGTACAAAACCCGAATATCCCCGGAGTTACCTTGGGGTTATTTCCGAATTTTAAACCCGGAGTATACCTGGGTATACCCCGGGGACCACCTGAATATAAACCCCGAGTAAAACCCCGAATATCCCTTGGGGGTATTTCCCCGGAGTTATACCTGAAAATATAAACCCGGGAAATATACCGGGGGACCCCCGAAGTAAAAACCCGGAGTACCTGGATACACCCCCAAAATATTTCCTGGAGTAACACCGAAGTATTCCCCGGATTTTACCTGAGGGATACCTGAAGTATACCCGGGGTATACCTGGGGGTAAACCTGGAGTACACCTGGGAAATAACCTGGGGTTAAAAACCTGGGGGTATAACCCGGAGTTAAAAACCCCCCAAGAAAACCTGGAAATTTAAACCCAAGAATACCCCGGAGTTAAAACCCACCCGGGGTACAAACCCGAAGAAAACCTGGGGTAATAAACCCGGAAATATTTCCTGGAAAAATAAAACCCCCGGGGTAAAACCTGGAGTATACCTGGAGTATAAACCCGGAGTACACCTGGAAGTTTTAAAACCCGGGGGTAAACCCCGGAGTAAAACCGAAGTATAAACCCGATTATACCAAAGTAAAAAACCTGGGGGTATACCCGGAAAAAACCTGGGAGTAAAACGTGGATTTTAACCCCTGGGGTATACCTGGGGTAAAACCTGAAATAAAACGCTTGGAGTAAAACCTTGGGGAACCTAAGTAAAACCTGGATTAATACCTGGGGAAAACCTGGGGTAAAAACCTGGAGTACAACCTGAAATTTTAAAACCGGATATCCCTGGGTATACCTGGGGTATAAACCCGGAGGGATACCTGGAGTATACCTGGAAAATATAACCCCGGAGTATACCCTTGGGGTACCCTGGATATACCTGGAGTGCCCTGGGAATTTCCTGGGTAAAAACCCCTGGAAATATTTCCTAGAGTATAAAACCCAGTTACCTGGGAAAACCTGGAGTACCCCGGGGTAAAAAACCCCAGTTTACCCGGATTTACCTGGATATAATGAGTATACCTGGGGTATACCTGGAGTAAAAACCTGGAATAAAAACCCCGAAGTATAAACCCGGAGTACAAACCCGAATTAAAACCGGGTTTTAAACCCGGGGTAAAACCTAAGTTAACCCCGGAAAACCTGGAGTAAAACCAAAATATACCGGGGTACACCCCCGAAGTTTTACTTTGGGGTAAAAACCCCGAAGTATACCTGGATTTTAAACCTGGGTAAAACCTGAAAAAACCTGGAGTATACCGGAAATACCCCGGAGGGAAAACCCCGGAGTACACCTGAAGTATAAACCTTTTGGGGTATACCTGGGGAAAACCTGGGAGTACACCTGAAGAAAACCGGAGTATAAACCCGGATTTTTCCTGGAATTTTCCCCGGGGTATACCTGGGGAAAACACCTGGGAGTACACCTGGATTTTACCGGGGTAAAAAACCTGGGTAACCCTTTAAAAAAAAATTTTTTTAAAACCCTGGGAAAACCTGGAGTAAACCCAAGAATTTCCTGGGGTTTACCTAGAAATAAACCTGGAGTATACCTGGGGTATAAAAATTGGGAGTACACCCTGGGGGCCCACCTGGGGTTTTAAAAAGGAAAATACCCCCCGAAAATATAGGGAGCCTTTGGGGATAACCCTTTAAATTTTTACCATGGAAAACCGATATACCCCTTTAAAAATAAACCCGGAGTATTCCTTTAGTAATTAAACCTGGGGTATACCTGGAAAAAAACACCTGGAGTAACCCTGTAGTGCCCCCGGAAGGGACCCCGGCGGAAAACCCCGGGTATACCTAAAAGAATTTCCGAAAATATACCCTGGTTTTACCTGGGGTAAACCTTGGGGTATTTTTCCCGGAGTACACCTGGGGGGGGATACCGGGGGTACACCTGGAGTATACCTGGAGTAAAAACCTGATATACCTGGAGTAAACCTGGAATACACCTGAAGTATAAACCGGGAGATACCGGGGGTGCACACCGAAAAAAACCCCATATACCTGGAGTTTCCTTGGGGAAACACCTTTGGGGTAAAACCTGGATGCACCTTTAAGTATACCTGGAGCACACCTGAAAATATAGCTGGGGGAATACCTAAAGGGAAAACCCGGAGTATACCTGGAGTAACCTGGGGGGTTTTACCTGGATACACCTGGGGCCCCCCTGGGGAAGGGAACCCCCCGGGGAGGGTTTTACCTGGGATAACCCCGAAAGGTATAACCTTGGGGTTTACCTGGAGTGCCCCCGGAGTTTTACCTGGAGTACAAACCCTTTAGTATACCTTGGGGATCAAACCCGGGTATAACCTGGAGTAAACCCCGAATACCCCCTGGAAAAACCTGAATGCAAACCCGGATACACCGGAGTATACCCGGAGTAACCGGAGTACACCTGGGGTATACCTGGAGTATCCATAGAACCCCCTGGAATAACCCTGGAAAATACAAACCGGGTTAAAACCAGGAGTATACCAAAGGGTTAAAACCCGGATTTTACCGGAGTAAACCCGGGGTATACCTGGGGTGGGACCTAAAATATAAACCCAGGAAAAAACCCGGGCGTAAACCCGGGTAAAAACCCGAAGTACAAAACCCGGAGTATACCTGGGGTACACCTAAGTTTTACCTGGAAATACACCGAAGTATAGCCCGGAGAATACCTAAGGGGATACCTGGAGTATACCGGTAAAACCTGAAGTTTTAAAACCCGGAGTGCAACTGAGTTTTTAAACCCGGGGTTCCCCTGAAATTTTACCTTGGGGAAAAACCTGGAGTACACCTGAAGTATAACCCCCGGGGTGCCCCCTGAAGTATACCTGGAGTACCCTTAAGTATACCCTGGGGTATACCCTGGACATACCGAATGTACCTGAATACCAAACCCGAAATAACCCTTTTAAAACACCTGAATATACCTGGATAAAACCTGACAAAAACCTGGATTTCACCCAAAAAATAGCTGGGGGAAAAACCTGGGGGAAAACCGGGAGTATACCTGGGTTTTTACCTGGTGTATAAAACCCAGGGGTACACCTGAAAATACCTGGAAAAATACCTGGGGTTTTAAACCCGGAGTATACCTGGGTTTTTTCTGGGGTTACCTGGAGTTTTACCCTGGAAACCTGGGGTATACCGGGGGGAAACCTGGTGGCATAACGGGGAAAAACCCGGGGGTATAAATTTTTATACCTGGGGTATAAAGGGGTATACCTTTTTTTTACCCTGGATATACCTGGGGGGACCCCGGATAACCTGGAGTAAACCTGGATAAACCGGGTTTTACCCCGGTGGAAAACCTGGAGTATACCCCTGGGATAAACCCGGGGATACCTGGGGTGAACATTAAAAAAGGGATAAAAAACCGACCCGGTTTGTTAGGAAAAAGACACGAAGGGAAGAATTTAGGGTTTTCTATATTTTGAAAATTTTTTGCCCCCACAATTAAAAGGGCCCCCCTTCAGTCGAGTACAGAAAAATTTATAAAGCCAAAAAACTTTAAGACGATGACCCGATTTCCCCGTCCCCTTTAATCCCCTTCTACTTCTATCAAAATTTTCCTTATTCGACTGAAGAAACCCACGTGTAGGGGAAAAAGGGTTTTGGAATAAATTGCCCTAACTGGTTGCCCTAGGTGTCTTAAACCCACCCAACCCTTTCCCGGGTTTGGGGATACCATTTTTATGTTCAACCTGTCAACCCTTGGGAAAACATGGCCTCTTGGTAAAGAAAAAAAACCTTTTGACCAAACCCCTTTTTAGTGAGAGTTTTAGATTAAAGGGACCTGACCTCTCAGGGGGCCCACATTTCCCCACTACAAATACTACTTTTGCACCCTCCACCCCACCCGTATTTAAATTCCCCCCACTGTCGCTTGAAACTTTTAGGGTAGGGCCCCCGACTATGGAACTTTAACCCTTTTCCAGACTGAGGGGACTGGGCAACCCAAAATTTTTAAAGACTTCAAGGGGGAAGGACTGATTACATCCCCTTCACACCCTAAAAGTTCCTGGGTACTTTTTTTGTATTTCCCAAATGAAAAAAGGGCCCAAAATGTGTAGGCAAACGTTTCGGAATAAAATTTGCCTAACTGTTCCCTAGTTGTTCTTAACCTTTTCCTACCTACCTATCTGAGTAACCCTTGGGGATATGGAGTAAAACCCGTGGGATTTCGGAGATACTTTTGGGGGATTACCGGGGTTTACCTGGGGAGAGTTTTTGGGGGGCAAACGCCCCCGCGGGGCCCGGGCTGTGCCCCGGCCTCCCGGGGGATCACGCCTGACCAAACCCGGGTGTTGCTGCTGGCTGCACGGGAAAACCCAAAGTACAGCCACAGCCCGGGTTGAAACAGGAACTGCTTTTGGTGGGTTTTTCCAGTGCCAGCTTAAGACTGCCAGGGGCTGTTGGTAACCCCCTTATGTGTTCGGGGGGCAGTTGAAAAATCTCGGGGCCCCCGAAAACTTATTGTAAAAGGTCTCTTAACCGTCTAGTGACAACCCCCGGGTTTTATTGGGGGGGTGGGGGCATCGTCTGCCAAGTCTTTTGCTTTCGTAGTGATGATTTTCGTGTGCAAATTTTGGGGACTAGTCCCTCTAGGTTTTCCATTTTATATAATCATTATCTCCCCCCTGCGTTCCAGGGAAAAAAGGTTTTTGAAACCTCAAACGCTCCCAGTAATTGAGGGGTTTTATCTCCGTTTGCGCGCCGTGAAAGTTTTTACATTTTCTAGGTCGGCAATTTTACCCGCCTTGAAGGTGTTTAGAGTCAGCAAAATTCCAGCTAGATAGAACAAGGACCCGAAAAGTGTCATCATGGGTTGGCCTCCCGTTTTGAAAGGGTTTTCATTACCCTCCTGTCATTTTTTAGCAGAGCTTGAGTATACCTGATAAACCTAAATATACCCCGGGGTACACTGAAGTATAGCTGTAGTATACCTGGGGTATATTTTGAGTATACCTGGAGTATACCTGTAGTAAACCTGAAGTATACCTGGAGTACACCTGAAGTATAGCTGTAGTATACCTGGGGTATATTTTGAGTATACCTGGAGTATACCTGGGGTATACCTGGAGTATATCCGTGGTATAAGAACATAAGAACATAAGAATGTAGAAACACTGCAGAAGGCCTACTGGCCCATGCGAGGCAGGTCCTTATCAAAACGACTACTACCTAAAGCTTCCCTAGAAATAACTCCCGTACCCAATGACACCAATCAAACCCAGCCCCTCCCACTCATATATTTGTCCAGTCTCTTCTTAAAGCTACCCAAGGTCCTAGCCTCTATCACCCCACTGGGAAGACTGTTCCACGCATCTACAACTCTGTTAGGAAACCAGTACTTACCTATGTCCTTTCTAAATCTAAAGTTATCCAACTTAAATCCATTATTCCTGGTTCTTACCTGGTTCGACACCCTCAGTACTTTATTAATGTCTCCCTTGTTTATGACCGTCATCACTGTTATGTTTATGCCCGTCATCACTGTTATGTTTATGCCCGTCATCACTGTTATGTTTATGCCCGTCATCACCATTATGTTTATGCCCGTCATCACTGTTATGTTTATGCCCGTCATCACTGTTATGTTTATGCCCGTCATCACTGTTATGTTTATGCCCGTCATCACTGTTATGTTTATGCCCGTCATCACTGTTATGTTTATGCCCGTCATCACTGTTTTTGTTTAGCCCGTCATCACTGTTATGTTTATGCCCGTCATCACTGTTATGTTTATGACCGTCATCACTGTTATGTTTATGCCCGTCATCAATGTTATCATCTGGAGTATACCTGGGGTATACTTGTTGTATACCTGGGGTATAACTGGGGTATACCTATGGTATACCTGGAGTATACCTGGGGTATACCTGGAGTATACCTGGGGTATACCTGGAATATACCTGGGGTATACCTGGAGCTTAGCTGGAGTATACCTAGAATACACCTGAGGTATTCCTAGGGTATACCTGGAGTATACCTGTGGTACACCAAGGGTATAACTGGGGTATACCTGGATATACCTGGAGTATACTTGTGTTATACCTGGAGTATAACTGGTGTATACCTGTGGTATACCTGGGGTATAGTTGGTGTATACCTGGAGTATACCTGGGGTATACCTTGAGTGTACCGGGACCGGAGTATACCTGGAATATACCTGGGGTGTACCGGGAGTATAGCTGGGGTATGCCTGGGGTATACCTGGAGTATACCTGTGGTATACCTGGGGTATAGCTAGGGTGTACCTGGGGTATACTTTGAGTATACTTGTGGTATTCCTGGAGTATAACTGGGGTACACATGGAGTATACCTGGTTTATACCTGGGTATACCAGGAGTATAGCTGGAGTATACCTTGAGTATAACATGCGAATACCTGAAGTATACCTGCAGTACACCTGGAGTACACCTAAGTATACCTGGGGTATGCCTGGAGTATACCTGGAGTATACCTGGAGCATACCTTGGGTATACCTGGAGTATACCTTTGGCATACCTGGAGTATACCTAGGGTTTACCTAGAGTACAACTGGGGTATACCTGGAGTATATGTTAAGTATACCTGGAGTATGTGTGGAGTATGCCTGGGGTATACCTGGAGTATGCCTGGGTATACTTGGAGTATACCTGGGGCACTCTTGGGGTATACCTGGACTACACCTGGAGTACACTTGGAGTATACCTGGAGTACACTTGGAGTATACCTGGAGTACACTTGGAGTATACCTGGGGTATACCTGGAGAGGGTTTCCTGGTCTGCAACCAGGCCTCTAATTTTTTGGTATGTTCTTATTTAGCATTTGAAGTTATGAAACTGGAGATTGTGGATGTTATTCCCTCCTTCCCTTGTTCCAAGAATCTAGTCCTGGTTACCGTACACACGAGACGTTCTCCAGTTATGGCAGAAATAAAATTCAAAAGTTGGCGGAAATACAAAAAATGGAAAAATTAGCTCATTCTCTTTAAGATAACACTTCTGTTATTTAATAATAAATAATAATAATAATAATAATAATAATAATAATAATAATAATAATAATAATAAATAATAATAATAATAAATAATAATAATAATAATAATAATAATAATAATAATAATGTGTGAAAGGGCCGATGTGTTAATAAAAGTTTTAATCAATAAATTATTATTATTATTATTATTATTTTAATATTATTATTATCATTATTATTCCTCGACAGCTGCCTTCACTGCTGCATATATTGTACTCACTTAGTAATGGTTGCAGTGGTCGAGTCACAGCTCCTAGCACAGTCTCTTCACTGGTCGCTACTAGGTCAATCTTCCTGTTTCATGAGCTTTATCATACCTCTTCTTAAAGCTATGTATAGATGCTGCCTTCACTACATCACTTCCCAGACTATTCCAATTCCTGACAACTCTGTGACTGAAGAAATACTTCCTAACATAACTGTGATTCATCTGAGTCTTCAACTTCCAACTGTGACCTCTTGTTGCTGTGTCTCATCTCTGGAACATCCTGTCTCTGTCCACCTTGTCAAGTCCTCTCAATATTTTATATATCGATGCCATATCCCTCCCCGTCTCTCCTGTCCTCCAGTGTCGTCAGGTCGATTTCCCTTAACCTCTCCTCGTAGGATATACCCTTTACCTCAGGGACTAGTTTTGTTGCAAAGCTTTGCACTTTCTCTAATTTCCTTACGTGCTTGGGTAGGTGTGGGTTCCAAACTGGTGCCACATACTCCAATACAGTCCTGACATGATGGAATTCTGTTCTTATGTTTGCTAGGCGCCCATATGCTGCAGCAGTTATTTGGTGGATGTGCACCTCAGGAGATGTGTCCGGTGTTATGCTCACCCCAAGATCTTTTTCCTTGAGTGAGGTTTGTAGTATCTGGTCCCCTGGACTGTACTCCGTCAGAAGTCTTCTTTGCCCTTCCACAATCTTCATGACTTTGCACTTGGTGGAGTTGAACACCAAGAGCCAGTTGCTGGACCAGGCCTTCAGCCTGTCCAGATCCCTTTGTAGTTCTGTCTGGTCCTCGTCCCATTGAATTCTTCTCATCAATTTCACATCATCTGCAAACAGGGACACTTTGGAGTCTGTTCCTTCCGTCATGTCGTTCACAAATACCAGTAAGAGCACGATCCTAGGACCGGTGCTGTAAACACTAAGGGTATAAGATAACATGATGACCTTACTGCTGACATGGTACAACTTCTACTGGTGTGAAGTGAAGCTCATACCAGTCATGTCTCCTTTATCTTCACTACTCATCATCTGCACTATCTTCACTACTCATCATCCTCATTATCTTCACTACTCATCATCTGCACTATCTTCACTACTCATCATCCTCATTATCTTCACTACTCATCATCTGCATTATCTTCACTACTCATCATCTGCACTATCTTCACTACTCATCATCTGCATTATCTTCACTACTCATCATCTGCACTATCTTCACTACTCATCATCCTCATTATCTTCACTACTCATCATCTGCATTATCTTCACTACTCATCATCTGCACTATCTTCACTACTCATCATCTGCATTATCTTCACTACTCATCATCTGCATTATCTTCACTACTCATCATCTGCACTATCTTCACTACTCATCATCTGCACTATCTTCACTACTCATCATCCTCATTATCTTCACTACTCATCACCTGCATTATCTTCACTACTCATCATCCTCATTATCTTCACTACTCATCATCTGCACTATCTTCACTACTCATCATCCTCATTATCTTCACTACTCATCACCTGCATTATCTTCACTACTCATCATCCTCATTATCTTCACTACTCATCATCTGCATTATCTTCACTACTCATCATCTGCACTATCTTCACTACTCATCATCTGCACTATCTTCACTACTCATCATCCTCATTATCTTCACTACTCATCACCTGCATTATCTTCACTACTCATCATCCTCATTATCTTCACTACTCATCATCTGCACTATCTCACTACTCATCATCCTCATTATCTTCACTACTCATCACCTGCATTATCTTCACTACTCATCATCCTCATTATCTTCACTACTCATCATCTGCACTATCTTCACTACTCATCATCCTCATTATCTTCACTACTCATCACCTGCATTATCTTCACTACTCATCATCCTCATTATCTTCACTACTCATCATCTGCATTATCTTCACTACTCATCATCTGCATTATCTTCACTACTCATCATCTGCATTATCTTCACTACTCATCATCCTCATTATCTTCACTACTCATCATCTGCATTATCTTCACTACTCATCACCTGCATTATCTTCACTACTCATCATCCTCATTATCTTCACTACTCATCATCCTCATTATCTTCACTACTCATCATCCTCATTATCTTCACTACTCATCATCTGCATTATCTTCACTACTCATCATCTGCATTATCTTCACTACTCATCATCCTCATTATCTTCACTACTCATCATCCTCATTATCTTCACTACTCATCATCTGCATTATCTTCACTACTCATCATCCTCATTATCTTCACTACTCATCATCTGCATTATCTTCACTACTCATCATCCTCATTATCTTCACTACTCATCATCTGCACTATCTTCACTACTCATCATCTGCACTATCTTCACTACTCATCATCCTCATTATCTTCACTACTCATCATCCTCATTATCTTCACTACTCATCATCTGCACTATCTTCACTACTCATCATCTGCATTATCTTCACTACTCATCATCCTCATTATCTTCACTACTCATCATCCTCATTATCTTCACTACTCATCATCTGCATTATCTTCACTACTCATCATCTGCATTATCTTCACTACTCATCATCCTCATTATCTTCACTACTCATCATCCTCATTATCTTCACTACTCATCATCTGCATTATCTTCACTACTCATCATCTGCACTATCTTCACTACACATCATCCTCATTATCTTCACTACTCATCATCTGCATTATCTTCACTACTCATCATCCTCATTATCTTCACTACTCATCATCTGCATTATCTTCACTACTCATCATCCTCATTATCTTCACTACTCATCATCTGCACTATCTTCACTACTCATCATCCTCATTATCTTCACTACTCATCATCTGCACTATCTTCACTACTCATCATCCTCATTATCTTCACTACTCATCATCTGCATTATCTTCACTACTCATCATCCTCATTATCTTCACTACTCATCATCTGCACTATCTTCACTACTCATCATCCTCATTATCTTCACTACTCATCATCTGCATTATCTTCACTACTCATCATCCTCATTATCTTCACTACTCATCATCTGCACTATCTTCACTACTCATCATCCTCATTATCTTCACTACTCATCATCTGCACTATCTTCACTACTCATCATCCTCATTATCTTCACTACTCATCATCTGCACTATCTTCACTACTCATCATCTGCACTATCTTCACTACTCATCATCTGCATTATCTTCACTACTCATCATCCTCATTATCTTCACTACTCATCATCCTCATTATCTTCACTACTCATCATCTGCACTATCTTCACTACTCATCATCTGCATTATCTTCACTACTCATCATATGCATTATCTTCACTACTCATCATCTTCTCTAAATTTAATAATTATCATTTACTATAACTTAATCGATCTCAGTTCTTGATTTTTATTTTAATTAATAAATTTTATTTCATTGACTTAAACTGACTGTTCCAAGAAGCGATCTGAAGAGAATCATCACTGACTAGGCAATCCTAGTTTTGATGATTCCTATTATTCATCCTATCATTTTTCTAGCAGATGTGGTGGATACATTGTTGTGGTCTTTGAAAGTGAGATTCTCTGACATTATCCCTTCCAGGTCCCTCACATTAGTTTTTCGCTCTGTTTCGTGGTTTGAATTTATTTTATACTCACATACAGTTTTAATTTCCTCAAGTTTTCCATATATGAGTTGAAATTTCTCTTTAGTGGACTTCATATTGCTTTCTGCAGCCCATTTAAAGATTTGGATGATGTCCGCCTGGAGTCTTGCAGTGTCTGCAATGGATGACACTGTCATGCAAATTCGTATGTCATCTGTAAAGACACGGTGCTGTGGCGAACCTCTCTATGTCAGATATGAGGATGAGAAACTGGATAGGAGCGAGTACTGTGCCTTGTGGAACACAGCTGTTCACAGTAGTTGCCTCAGACTTTACTCTAGTTACTATTACACTTCGTGTTCTAGTTAGGAAGTTGTAGATCCATCTACTAACTCTTCCAGTTAGTCCGTTATCACGCAATTTGTGCGCTATTACACCATGGTTGAGCTTGTCGAAGATTTTTGCTAAGTCGTTGTAATACATCTGCATTTTGTTTGTCCTCTAGAGCATCCAGGACCTTATCATAGTGGTCCAGTAGCTGGGACAGGCAGGAGCGACCTGCTCTAAACCCGTGTTACCCTGGGTTGTGTAACTGATGGGTATCTAGATGGGTGGTAATCTTGCTTCTTACACCTAACTCCAGTAAGGATGGACGCATTAAACACACTCGTTAATGGCTGAATAAGTTCCATCTTGCATTCCTTAAGTACCCTGGAAAACAACTCATCGAGTCCCGGGGACTTATTTTGCTTCAGTTTGTCTGTTTGATAACCATGTCCCTCGTGACAGTAATATTAGTTAATTTGAATTCATCAGGAACTGAATAATTGTTAATTAATGGAATCTCATTTACATTTTCCTGTGTAAAGACTGACAAAAAATATTCATTAAATAGAGAACACATTTCCAGTTCATTATCCATCAGCTGTCCATCCCCAATTTTCAGGGGTCCTACTTTTTCCCTCACCTTCGTCCTATACACTTGAAAAAGACCTTTTAGATTATTCTTTCATTCATTAGCAACTCTAATTTCATAGTCACGTTTAGCCTTTCTAATCCCCTTTTTTACTTCTCTTTTAAGCTGAACATATTGGTCAGTAAGGTTAACCTCTCCTCTTTTCATGCGCTTATAAATTCCTCTTTTCTCCATTAATAGATGCTTTAGCCTCCTGTTAACCTATTAGACCTAATTTCTCACTGGGGAATGTATATACTCTGAGCACGATGTACATTATTAAGAAAAAATCATAAACACAGATCCCTTCGTAAATGTATGATCATCGTCAATAAAATTATCAGGTAGATTACCGCAATCGAGATCAGACAGGTGTTCCCTAAGTCCAATATAATGCGTAGAACGAAAATCGGGGTCTTTTACCCTATTATCATTATTCTCGCACTCCCAGGTAACATTAAAAGTGATGGATTTGTGATCACTTGCGCCAAGCTCTTCAGTGATCTCCAGATTATTTACAAGGGTTAACTTATTTGACAAGACTAAGGTCGATCAAATTATTACCCCTGGTAGGCTCTGTTACACGCTGCTTCAGAAAACAGTCCTGAACTGTTTCCATAAAGTCACTGGACTCCAGATTACCGGTCAAAGAATTCCAGTCAATTTGACTAAAGTTAAAATCCCCTACTATCACTATGTTATTGTGTCTAGAAGCCCTAACACTTTTGCCCAATAGAAGTCTCCCTCTAGCGTGACTGTGATAGTGACTGTGATAGTGACTGTGATAGTGACTGATATTACATAATTTATCTTCTTCAGGCCCACTATAAAAGTTAATTACTGGGGTATTGTTAGTGTCTTCCTGTGTGAAAACCGAGAGAAAATAATTATTAAAAATCGAGCACATTTCAGTCTTCTTGTCAGTAAGATGCCCAGAGATATTTTTACGGGAACCTATCTTATCTCTAACTTTTGTTCTATAAATCTGACAAAAAAAAACTTTTAGGTTTTCGAATCCCTAGCAACTTTTAATTTCGTAGTCCCATTTAGCTTTTCTTATTCCTTTTTTAACGTCCCTCTTAATGTCAGTATATTGATTCAAAAGATGACCCTCGTCTCTTTTGATGCGCCTATAAATTCCTTTCTTCTGCCCTAAACGATATTTGAGCCTATTATTCATCCATTTTCGGTCATTTCTATTCGATCTAATTTATTTATATGGGATAAACGTTGTTTGGGCAGCATGTATAGTGTTCAGAAAACTCTCATATTGATAACTCTCTTTGTTACCCCAGTTAACAGATGATAAGTGTTCTCTAAGCCCATTGTAATCTGCTAAGTGAAAATCTGGGACCGTTACTGAGGTGTTCCTACTATCATATTTCTGGATGCTTGTGCCGAGTTCCTCAGTAATTTCTAAATTATTAGCAAGGGTTTCCTTGTTTGCCAGAACCGAGTCAAGCAGGTTATTTCCCCTTGTAGGTTCTGTAACAAACTGCTTTAAAAAAACAATCCTGAACTACCTTTAAGAAGTCGTTAGACTCTAAATTCCCAGTCAAGGAATTCCAATCAGTCTGACTAAAGTTTAAGTCTCTTAAAATTACTACATTATCGTGCCTTGTGGCCTTAACAATTTCCCCCCAAAGTAGTCTCCCTTGGTCCCTATCCAAGTTTGGGGGACGGTATATCACGCCTAACATTATTTTTTTCGTGCTCCTCTGAAAACTCTACCCAGACAGACTTTATACCAGTTTTTATGCAGCAATTCAGGTGATCTAAGACATACAAAGTGCCACCCCATCCCCATTTCCGATGTTTCTATTTATGTCTCGATTTTTCATGTTAAACCACTTCTCAATTATGACAAATACATCAATGTTACCCACACTTGCAACTAATCTCAGCTCATCCATCTTATTTCTAGCACTTCAACTATTTGCATAATATAAACTTAGAAACCCTTCTTTCTCTTTTCCCTTCTTGTTCATTTCTGTTCTTCCACTATCCCTATTACTGTCCTTGTTACTTGGTGTCACTGGCTTTCCAATATTCACCAATAACTCTACCATATTCTGCCTATAACTGGTTTCCCTAAAACTCACAATATCACTACACTGAGACTTTGTTTCTTTTCCACAAAATCCCATATTACTATGTCTAGTTTAAACCCCTAACCACTCCCTCCAGTGCATTGGCCAGTGCCTCCACCCCCGGACCTAGATAAGTAAACTCCATCCCTGGCATACATGTAATTTCTGCCATAGAAGTCCCAATTATCTGAATGTTACTGTATTTTCCTTAGTGTTTGTCTAGACAGGAATTGACAGCAATTGCTCTGGACAACCATTGATTTCCAAGTTTTCACCTTGGCAAAATGCCACATATCACAGCTCTCCCTCCCTTCTTCCTAATTATGTCTATCACTAACCTATAACTGCTAATCAGGTCCTCATTCCTACATCTGCCAACATTGTTGCCTCCTGCACAGAGACAAATAATAGGTTAACTCCCATTACCTCTTATGATGTCGTCCAGATGGCTATCAATATCTTTCATCCTAGCCCCTGGAAAACAAACCCTCTGCCTCCTGTTCCTATCTCTAAGACTAAAGCCCCTATCCATAAACTTGACCTGACTGCCTCCATCTGAAACAAAGTTCTTTCCTTGGCTGGTGGCGTGCATGACGTTCTCGGCGGTCCTTGTAGTGATGGCCTTTGCTGGGATGTCTTCACTGGCTGGTTTTGCTGGGTCGTTAAGTGTTCTTTGTTGGAACTGTCTTTGGCAAGAGGTCTTGAAAGGTCGATTCACATTTGTCCGATGACAAGGAAAAGAAGTTGCTGGCTTTCACAGCAGTCTCCTGGACCCTCTTCAGCTTCTGCTCTGTCTCTTCAGTTACAACTAGCATCCATTCATTGGTCCGATCATCAACGATGTTGCTCCGGGGATAATCCTTGCATATACCCTTTAGTCCTTGAATTTCTCCTCTTGCTTCCGTTAATTCGGCCATCTCAGACCACTAATTACCCAACAAAAGGCTGCAGTTAGAATGATAACAAATTCTCACTACAGGCAGCACACTCCACCAATATTCAATACACTAAACCTACTCACCATACAAAACATCCATACTTATTACTGCACCTATTACATACATAGAACACTTAACTCTGATATTAACCCTCCCCTCAAACATCTCCTTGCCAACCTCAACAGAACACATGACCATAACACAAGGCACAGATCACTCTTTGATGTTCCTCGTGTCCATCTCACACTATGCAAAAACTCAATGCACATAAAAGGCCCTAAAATCTGGAATTCATTACCTGTAAATATAAAAGAAACACAACCTGTTTTAAATTCAAGTCTCTTCTCAAAGATTACTTACTCACCCAAAACCAAATAAATACTGAATAACTGAACATTATAAATTGTATATCTTAAATGTTTCTCACAATTATATCACATAAATGTTAAACCTAAAACCCAATCTAACTTTATTATTTTTTAAATACACTACCTAACAGAATCACTACCTAACTGAATGCAACCATATGACCTGTCTTTGTAATACTCACTTGTGCTTTATAGTTATCTGTTTACATTAATGTTTTATCACTGATTTCATCATTGCTTAGTAGCAGCGCTGTATAGTCCTTGTGGCTTAGCGCTTCTTTTTGATTATAATAATAATAATAATCATTGCTTAGTTAATCTTAAGTTAATTTTAAGCCAGCCCGTAATGCTATGCATAGTATAAGTGGCTTTGGCATACTGCTCTTATCTGTATTTTTTTTGTACCTCTGTATGTGTGCACAAATTGGAAATAAATAAATAAATAAATAAATAAATATAGCTGTTCATAGTCGAAGGAAGCCATCATCACAGTCTCAGGTAGCACACTAGTCACGTCTTGATAAATATCGTTGAAACAGAATTCAAAGGTCACAAGGAGGAGTAGGACTCTATGTGATAGATACTTTCTGTTGCACAGAACTGCTGAATCTTACGAATGATACCGTAGAAAATCTTGGCATTAAAATTGAAAAGAGTAATTTGGTAATTATCCTAATATATAAACCACCGGCAGCAACTGCTAAGTAACTCCCAGATCAGTTAAGGAAGATGGGTAGATGTCTGGATTCACCTCATTTTTCATAGACTCATCTGCTGACACGTCCACTCCCAAATATCTGAATACATTCACCTCCTCCATACTCTCTCCCTCCAATCTGATATCCAATCTTTTGTTATCTAATTTTTTTATCCTCATAACCTTACTCTTTCCTATATTCACTTTTAATTTTCTTCTTTTACATACCCTACCAAAGTCATCCACCAACCTCTGCAACTTCTCTTCAGAATCTCTCAAAAGCACAGTGTCGTCAGCAAAGAGCAACTGTGGCAACTCCCACTTTTTGCTAGATTCTTTATCTTTTAACCCCACACCTCTTGCCAACACCCGAGCATTCACATCTCTTACAACTCCGTCTGTAAATATAATGAACAACCCCATGGTTGTTCATTATAACATCACATTTCCATGTCTAAGACCTATTTTTACTGGAAAATAATCTCTCTCCCTCCTACATACTCTAACCTGAGCCTCACTATCCTCAAAAAACTCTTCACTGCCTTTAATAACTTACATCCTATTCCGTACATTTGCAACAACTGCCACATTGTCCCCCCATCCCTATCCACCTTATCATATGCTTTTTGCAAATCCATAAATGCCACAAAAACCTATTTACCCTTATCTAAATACTGTTCACCCATGTGTTTCACTATAAACACTTGGTCTACACACCCCTTACCCTTCCTGAAACCTCCTTGTTCATCTGCTATCCTGCTCTCTGCCTTACTCTTAATTCTTTCAATAATTACTCTACCATACACTGTACCAGGTGTACTAAACAGACTTATTCCCCTACTGCTGTATAGTCCTTGTGGCTTAGCGCTTCTTTTTTGATTATAATAATAATAATAATACAATTTTTATAATCTTTTGTCCTCTTTGCCTATTTACAAAGGAACTATGCATGCTCTCTGCCAGTCCCTAGGTACCTTACCCTCTTCCATACATTTATTAAATTAAAACACCAACCATTCCAAAACTATACCCCCAGCTGCTTTAGCATTTCTATCTTTATCCCATCAATCCCAGTTGCTTCTCTGTCTTTCATTCTACCCACTGCCCCATGCACTTCCCCCACACTCACAACTGGGTCTTCCTCACTCCTACAAGATGTTATTTCTCCTTGCCCTATACACGAAATCACAGCTTCCCTATTAACAATTCCTCAAAATATTTCCTCCATCTTCTCGATACCTCTAATTCTCCATTTAATAACTCCCTCTCTTATTTTTAACTATCAAATCTATTTGTTCCCTAGGCTTTCACAACTTACTAATCTCACTCCAAAACCGTTTATTATTTTCAACAGAATTTGTTGATAACATCTCACCCACTCTCTCATTTTCTCTCTTTTTACATTGATTCACCACTCTCCTAACCTCTCTTTTCCTCTCCGTATACTCCACCCTCCTTGCATCACTTTTACTTTGTAAAAGCCTCTCATATGCTAACTTTTTCTCTCTTACTCTCTTGACATCATCATTCCACCAATCGCTCTTCTTCCCTCCTGCACCCACTTTCCTGTAACCACAAACTTCTGCTGAACACTCTAACAGTACATTTTTAAACCTACCCCATACATCTTCGACCCCATTGCCTATACTCTCACTAGCCCATCTATCCTTCAATAGTTGTTTATATCTTACTTTAACTGCCTCATCTTTTAGTTTATACACCTTCACCTCTCTCTTACTTGCTGCTTCTATTTTCCTTGTATCCCATCTACCTTTTACTCTCACCGTAGCTACAACTAAAACGTGATCTGGTGTATCTGTGACCCCTTTATAAACATATACATCCTATAATCTACCCAACAGTCCTTTATCTACCAATAATAATTTAATATAATTATAATTGTAATAATATTTTGTGGTGTGTTACAGTTGGTGGAGGTGTGACTGGAGGTGCACCTGCAAGAGGTATGAGTGAACGACGCCACGACATGGAGAGACGACTGGTCCTCCTTTTGGTCTCTATCACTGTCGCCTTTTTCGTCACCAACATCCCGGCTGCTGTTCTCTCCCTCACGTTTAGCGATGACAAGAGGAACGACCTCAACTATCAGATCTTTCGTGCCGTGGCCAACAACCTCGAGTTCCTCAACTTCGGTCTCAACTTCGTCTTGTATTTCCTCTTCAGCAAGGACATCCGCAATGCCTTCATGGCCCTTCTTCGGCAAACAGTTGATCGACTGAAGGAGCGTCTTGGAGGAGCTACAACGAAGTACACTGCTGCTAATTTATGATGCTTCAGTTGTCATGCAGCTGCTGAAGCAGAGATCAGCAGCTGCAGTCTGCAGCCTTTGGGGTTGCGAGACTGCACTGCTGGGTCCGTAGCTGCTGTTGGGCCCACAGCTGCTGCTGGATTAACAGCCTCTGCTGATTCCATGGCTGCTATTATGCCTGTGGCAAAAATGAAACCTGTCAGTGTCCCGTTAAGTAAAAGGAAGTAATGGTAAGTAAAAAGAGAAATTTATTAACTATCATTCATATTAAGGAAAACTACCTATTATTACCAATATCAGACTTGTTTTTAAGATTGTGAGGCTTCAGATCCAGAAGTTGAAAGTTTCTGTGAATAAATACATATCAATACGATACGGATTTACTGAACCGAAAGTAATGGAGAAAGTATTACTACTAAGCTTCGACGAGACCCTAAAGAAAAGTTTCTCGAGAGAGATCGACATTACCAGTGTGTAAGAACTGGCGAAGTGTGTCGAGGACACCAGCAGCTGACCTCTAAGAGATTCCAGAAAATTTGTTTACAATCTGGCTTTCCTCCGCAGGTTACATTGTATGTAGTATCACTCGTGAGGCTGGTACACAGATCTAGAGTGAAATAGCTAAGAACCATGTTTGAGTAAGTAAGTTTATTCAGGTATACATAAATACAGTTACATAGATTATCATACATAGCAGCATATGTGTAGAGAACCTGGGATAATCCAAAAAAAGTCAGACAGAGTTATTTATTTCCACTAGGGTCCTTTCCCATATTGAGGCTCACATATACAATATATGTGCACTCAGTGGCCATTTTATTCCGTACACCTGTACACCTGCTCATTAATACAGGATAATGTACCATCAAGTGGCACCTCAATGCCTGAAATCATGCAGACAGGGTCAGTTGTTGTTATCATCGAACATCAGAATAGGGACGTGAGCTGAAAGGGGGACGTGAGCTGAAACATATCGACTTCTTTATTTTTCAACCGATTACGTTCATTTTTGGTGTACTATTAGAAGCTTATATCGAGTATCCTGTTGCTAGAAAACTCGCATAAATGTCACCTTCAAACCTTCGTATCACTTTAAGTAATAATCAGATTTCACTCATTCTTGTCGTATTTCACTTCTGAAATCGGGGTGAACTTTTGAATAAGATACAGTACATTTTTTTAATCACAGGCAATAGGGAGCCCATTCATTCTGGACCCCTTTGCAGCTGGATGGGAAGTCCTTAACTATTTTCCTCTGGCTGGGAGAGCCATAATGAGAGGTGACTGGTATAAGTGTCGGGAGAACTGAAATCCCAAGATCAGATCAATAGTGTTGACAACACGGAGTCAACACCCCGTATATAAGACTATCTACCACCACCACTGTCACTAAGCTGCTGCTGCTGCTGCTGCTGCTGCTGCTGAAGCCATTGCTATCATTGCCTTTGTCACTATATATCTGCAACATTTATCGTATATTAGGAGGGAATATTTGGGGGGAAGATATATAACAACATTCAGCTCACCAACTTTGACAAGACATTCTAATGTTAACTTTCAACTCTCACTATTTTCAAGGGAATGAAAATCTCTTAAAAAATCCCATAAATCCTGTATTTATATATATGAAAAAAATAGATTAGCGTCTAGATTATTAATTTTATCTTAGCAAGAAGTGTTTTGGTATACTTAAGAAGATATATTTATCTTTTAAATGAATATTATATGGGAAGGGATATAAATGGCTTGGCTTCCCTTAACTTAGGAGCGTTCTGAGTGTTTGGCAGTGTTACTCATGCTAACATTCTGAGTGTTTGGCAGTGTTACTCATGCTAACATTCTGAGTGTTTGGCAGTGTTACTCATGCTAACATTCTGAGTGTTTGGCAGTGTTACTCATGCTAACATTCTGAGTGTTTGGCAGCGTTACTCATACTAACATTCTGAGTGTTTGGCAGTGTTACTCATGCTAACATTCTGAGTGTTTGGCAGTGTTACTCATGCTAACATTCTGAGTGTTTGGCAGTGTTACTCATGCTAACATTCTGAGTGTTTGACAGTGTTACTCATGCTAACATTCTGAGTGTTTGGCAGTGTTACTCATGCTAACATTCTGAGTGTTTGGCAGTGTTACTCATGCTAACATTCTGAGTGTTTGGCAGTGTTACTCATGCTAACATTCTGAGTGTTTGGCAGTGTTACTCATGCTAACATTCTGAGTGTTTGGCAGTGTTACTCATGCTAACATTCTGAGTGTTTGGCAGTGTTACTCATGCTAACATTCTGAGTGTTTGGCAGTGTTACTCATGCTAACATTCTGAGTGTTTGGCAGTGTTACTCATGCTAACATTCTGAGTGTTTGGCACTGTTACTCATGCTAACATTCTGAGTGTTTGGCAGTGTTACTCATGCTAACATTCTGAGTGTTTGGCAGTGTTACTCATGCTAACATTCTGAGTGTTTGGCAGTGTTACTCATGCTAACATTCTGAGTGTTTGGCAGTGTTACTCATGCTAACATTCTGAGTGTTTGGCAGTGTTACTCATGCTAACATTCTGAGTGTTTGGCAGTGTTACTCATGCTAACATTCTGAGTGTTTGGCAGTGTTACTCATGCTAACATTCTGAGTGTTTGGCAGTGTTACTCATGCTAACATTCTGAGTGTTTGGCAGTGTTACTCATGCTAACATTCTGAGTGTTTGGCAGTGTTACTCATGCTAACATTCTGAGTGTTTGGCAGTGTTACTCATGCTAACATTCTGAGTGTTTGGCAGTGTTACTCATGCTAACATTCTGAGTGTTTGGCAGTGTTACTCATGCTAACATTCTGAGTGTTTGGCAGTGTTACTCATGCTAACATTCTGAGTGTTTGGCAGTGTTACTCATGCTAACATTCTGAGTGTTTGGCAGTGTTACTCATGCTAACATTCTGAGTGTTTGGCAGTGTTACTCATGCTAACATTCTGAGTGTTTGGCACTGTTACTCATGCTAACATTCTGAGTGTTTGGCAGTGTTACTCATGCTAACATTCTGAGTGTTTGGCAGTGTTACTCATGCTAACATTCTGAGTGTTTGGCAGTGTTACTCATGCTAACATTCTGAGTGTTTGGCAGTGTTACTCATGCTAACATTCTGAGTGTTTGGCAGTGTTACTCATGCTAACATTCTGAGTGTTTGGCACTGTTACTCATGCTAACATTCTGAGTGTTTGGCAGTGTTACTCATGCTAACATTCTGAGTGTTTGGCAGTGTTACTCATGCTAACATTCTGAGTGTTTGGCAGTGTTACTCATGCTAACATTCTGAGTGTTTGGCAGTGTTACTCATGCTAACATTCTGAGTGTTTGGCAGTGTTACTCATGCTAACATTCTGAGTGTTTGGCAGTGTTACTCATGCTATCATTCTGAGCGTTTGGCACTGTTACTCATGCTAACATTCTGAGTGTTTGGCACTGTTACTCATGCTAACATTCTGAGTGTTTGGCAGTGTTACTCATGCTAACATTCTGAGCGTTTGGCACTGTTACTCATGCTAACATTCTGAGTGTTTGGCACTGTTACTCATGCTAACATTCTGAGTGTTTGGCACTGTTACTCATGCTAACATTCTGAGTGTTTGGCAGTGTTACTCATGCTAACATTCTGAGTGTTTGGCAGTGTTACTCATGCTAACATTCTGAGTGTTTGGCAGTGTTACTCATGCTAACATTCTGAGTGTTTGGCAGTGTTACTCATGCTAACATTTGGATTGTTTGGCAGCGTTAACCAGGGTCGGAAACTGGGCGATTAGATGCCCCAATTTCAGGCACCTCTCCCAGAGATGTCCGCTCACCAGCAGCTCCCTTTGATTCTGGCTCAGCCACGTCACCAGAGGGTAGGGAAGTTGGAAGGCCACCAAGATCAAGTCCTTGTGCTCAAAGCGGTCGGTCCAAGTGTTCAAATTGAGATATTAGACTTGCCTCATCAGTATCGTCAATGTCATCCACCTCCCCTTGTTCCGGAAACAACATGTTGCTCAAAATAGATCGAGTGGTCTCGGCGGTGTAATATTTGTTATACTTCACTCTTAGGCGTACGGCAATTTGCCAGCACTTCTGAAGTTTTAAAGACTTCAAATCTTCCAAGGTTAACTCACATATTAACTGTTGTATTTGAGCCTCCATAGTTAATTTTATGGGTACCTGAACAGCAGTTCGCTTTCATGGGATTGGCACTTACTTCCTAGGGCTGATATTTCCTCCAGCACCTTGGATCAGAGAGCAACTCCCGGACAGGCCCCCACTTTGTTACGAACATAGTCAGTTGGTCCCTGGGTTATAGTGCTTTTCGTAACAAAAACTTAGTACGTCTAGGTACTCACTTCAGAGGAAAAGGAATTTTCTTAGTTTCTATTTAATTTATTAATAATCATAATAATCCCTTAAATTCACCTTCTCATATTTTGCACTATGAGCAGAATACTTTTACCATTCCTCATTAAAACAACACAGTACTGGGTTTAGTATTTACAAATGGCTCTGAGTGAGTCACGAAATATTAGTATAGGCACATGCACAGGCGTTGCCTAAAAACTCGAACACATTAATAGATTTCTTATGATAGGGTTCAATTTACTATAAGTCCTCATACACTACAGAGGCTTGCTCACTTGGCTTCACTTTCTCTAAGAGCTTCTCAACCGCCTTCTCCAACCGAGATAAATCTTAGCAGTAAGCTCCCGAAAATTCCTGGGATTTTCTAGGGAGGCGAATGGTGGTTTAGAGGTGGATACTTCCCTCGACCCTTCCTGGTCCAAAGGAAGGTATGAACTGAAAATGTGAGGCTTTACCAGCCCACTTTGTCTCGGTCGGAACAGGGGTTGAGCAGCTCAAAACACATACTGGTGCTTGGCCAGGTCACCAGCAGTTGACACTAATTAAACGACCTACCTAAATACAAAGCTAAGTAATACGACCAGATAATATTATAAAGTCGAGTAAATAAATTTTAGCTACTAATGGAATTGCTCCTGAACATAATATTAAATGAAATAGCAAAAATAACATGTAAAAGTATACCATTGTGATAAGAAACAGTACTTAAAATGAACAAAAGGGTGTAACACTGGGATAACCCAAAAAAGTCAGACAAAGTGACTTACTTCCATTCGGGTTCTTACTTATTCCATAAATAACTCTTTAAGTAATATTGAATTTTATCACTGACCTGGAGAGGATAATAATCCAGCAGATTAGTTATCAGCTGGGATAATATTTAATAATTTTATAAATAATTTATTACACTGGCAAACACTTGTTTCAGTTAACGTTTTAAAATATTTATGTGATTGGTTAGGAGTCTCTGAAGTGAAATTTGAAGTTAATTTTCCTTCAGCAGGGAGAATGTCCTTGGTGTACAACCCCACCACCAGAGATATTACCACCACCAGAGATATTACCACCACCAGAGATATTACCACCACCAGGGATATTACCACCACCAGGGATATTACCACCACCAGAGATATTACCACCACCAGAGATATTACCACCACAAGAGATATTACCACCACCAGAGATATTACCACCACCAGAGATATTACCACCACCAGGGATATTACCACCACCAGAGATATTACCACCACCAGAGATATTACCACCACCAGGGATATTACCACCACCAGAGATATTACCACCACCAGGGATATTACCACCACCAGAGATATTACCACCACCAGAGATATTACCACCACCAGAGATATTACCACCACCAGAGATATTACCACCACCAGAGATATTACCACCACCAGAGATATTACCACCACCAGGGATATTACCACCACCAGAGATATTACCACCACCAGAGATATTACCACCACCAGAGATATTACTACCACCAGAGATATTACCACCACCAGAGATATTACCACCACCAGAGATATTACTACCACCAAGGATATTACCATCACCAGAGATATTACCACCACCAGAGATATTACCACCACCAGAGATATTACCACCACCAGAGATATTACCACCACCAGAGATATTACCACCACCAGGGATATTACCATCACCAGAGATATTACCACCACCAGAGATATTACCACCACCAGAGATATTACCACCACCAGAGATATTACTACCACCAGAGATATTACCACCACAAGAGATATTACCACCACCAGAGATATTACCACCACCAGAGATATTACCACCACCAGAGATATTACCACCACCAGAGATATTACCACCACCAGAGATATTACCACCACCAGAGATATTACCACCACCAGAGATATTACCACAACCAGAGATATTACCACCACCAGAGATATTACCACCACCAGAGATATTACCACCACCAGAGATATTACTACCACCAGGGATATTACCATCACCAGAGATATTACCACCACCAGAGATATTACCACCACCAGATATATTACCACCACAAGGGATATTACCACCACCAGAGATATTACCACCACCAGGGATATTACCACCACCAGAGATATTACCACCACCAGAGATATTACCACGACCAGGGATATTACCACCACCAGAGATATTGCCACCACAAGAGATATTACCACCACCGGGGATAATACCACCACCAGAGATATTACCACCACCAGGGATATTACCACCACCAGAGATATTACCACCACCAGGGATATTACCACCACCAGAGACATAACCACCACCAGAGATATTACCACCACCAGGAATATTACCTCCACCAGGGATATTGCCACCACCAGGGATATTACCACCACCAGAGATATTACCACCACCAGGGATATTACCACCACCAGGGATATTACCACCACCAGAGATATTACCACCACCACGGATATTACCACCACCAGAGATATTACCACCACCAGAGATATTACCACCACCACGGATATTACCACAACCAGAGATATTACCACCACCAGAGATATTACCACCACCAGGGATAATACCACAACCAGGGATATTACCGCCACCAGAGGTATTACCACCACCAGAGATATTACCACCACCAGAGATAATACCACCACCAGAGACATTACCACCACCAGGGATATTACCACCACCAGAGATATTACCACCACCAGGGATATTACCTCCACCAGAGATATAACCACCACCAGAGATATTACCACCACCAGGGATATTACCTCCACCAGGGATATTGCCACCACCAGGAATATTGCCACCACCAGGGATAGTGCCACCACCAGGGATATTACCACCACCAGGGATATTACCACCACCAAGGATATTACCACCACCAGGGATATTGCCACCACCTGGGATGTGCCACCACCAGGGACATTACCACCACCAGGGATATTACCACCAACAGGGATATCACCACGACCAGGGATATCACCACCACCAGGAATATCACCACCACCAGGAATATCACCACGACCAGGGATATCACCACCACCAGGAATATCACCACTACCAGGAATATCACCACCACCAGGGATATCACCACCACCACGAATATCACCACCACCAGGAATATCACCACCACCAGGAATATCACCACGACCAGGGATATCACCGCCACCAGGGATATCACCACCACAAGGAATATCACCACCGCCGGGAATATTACCACCACCAGGAATATCACCATCACCAGGGATATCACCACCACCAGGAATATCGCCACCACCAGGAATATCACCACCACCAGGAATATCACCACCACCAGGAACATAACCACCACCAGGAATATCACCACAACCAGGAATATCACCACCAGCAGGAACATAACCACTACTAGGAATATAACCACCACCAGGAATATCACCACCACCAGGAATATCACCACCATCAGGAATAACACCACCACCAGGAATATCACCACCACTAGGAATATCACCACCACTAGGAATATCACCACCACCAGGAATATCACCACCACCAGGAATATCACCACCACTAGAAATATCACCACCACCAGGAATATCACCACCACCAGGAATATTACCACCACCAGTGATATCACCACAACCAGGAATATCACCACCACCAGGAATATCACCACCACTAGGAATATCATCACCACCAGGAATATCACCACCACCAGGAATATCACCATCACTAGGAATATCACCACCACCAGTGATATCACCACCACTAGGAATATCACCACCATCAGGAATATCACCACCACTAGGAATATCACCACCACCAGTGATATCACCACCACTAGGAATATCACCACCACCAGGAATATCACCACCACCAGTAATACCACCACGACCAGGAATATCACCATCACCAGGAATATAACCACTACTAGGAATATCACCACCACCAGGAATATCACCACCACCAGGAATATCACCACCACCAGGAATATCACCACCACTGGGAATATCACCACCACCAGTGATATCACCACCACTAGGAATATCACCACCACCAGGAATATCACCACCACTAGGAATATTACCACCACCAGTGATATCACCACCACTAGGAATATCACCAGTTCTTTCTGAGATTCTTGTATCCTATCAGATTCCTTAAGCTTAAGTTCGATATTTGCTATTTCTCTGACCAGTACCTCCCTTCATATTTTAGATATACTGGCCCATCCCAGCAGCTCTGTGATTCTTCACTTTCACCTGTATAGGAAGCGTCTCTCTCTTTCTAGTTTACATCTTTCTTTTTCTTAATGGAATGTGCCTTGAGCAGACCTCAAGTGCCCACAGAGTTAGTTTTTTCAAGGTAAATGTTTGGATCCGTGTTTAGAATATTTTCCCAGCTTGTTTCATTTAGGACATGGTTGACTTGTTCCAAGTGTATGTTTTTGTTACTGAAGTTGAATTTTGTGAAGACACCTTCATAAATGATCACATTTTCCTGGTCAGGAGCCCTGTACATACATGTCTGTACCTCTATTATGTTGTGATCTGAGTGTATTGTCTTTGATACGGTTATATTATATATCAGATCGTTTTGTTAGTGAAGATGAGATCTAATGTACTTTCTAGTCTTGTGGGCTATATTATTTGCTGGTTTAAGGTGAATTTGGTGCAGAGATTTAGCAGTTCGTGTGTGTGTATGATTTTTCATCTGAGCTGCCTCCTGGGGTGATCTCTGCTAAAATATTATTTGCTATACTCCTTCATTTTAGGTGTCTCAAGTTGAAATCTCTCAGTAGCAAGATGTTTGGGGCAGGAGTTGGAAGATTTTCCAGACAGTGGTCAATTTTCTCAAGCTGCTCCTGGATTTGCTGGGAAGTTGCATCTGGAGGCTTGTATACTACCACAATGACAAGGTTTTGGTTTTCGATCTTTACCACCAAAACTTCAACTACATCACTTGAGGTGTTTGGTAGTTCTGTGCAAATGAGCGACTCTGTTTCAGTAACATCAAGAATATATAAGTAAGTAAGTTTATTCAGGTATACACAAATACAGTTACATAGATTATCATACATAACAGCCTATGTGTAGAGAACCTGGGATAACCCAAAAAAGTCAGACAAAGTGACTTATTTCCATTGGTGTCCTTACCAAATTATGATCTTGGTGATATGTCCTAACGCTTCCCTGTAATAAGACTCACTAATATTGACCAATAACTAGCTACCTTACCTGTTATGTGGTTTTATACCTCATATAAGTAGGCGAACATAAATTATTGCAGTGGTCAACATTTCGACCAATTACGGCGTCCAGTATTATCATTCTCATCAGTTTTATTATGACGATTCCGTATATATCTGGACACTCCCAGATATAATTTTCCTCCTTGTATGCGGTCATTATAAAATTCGGTGGGTAATACTTTTATCGGCCTCGATGGCCCATGATTAATTATACCAGTCATTAGACCAATGTACACATTACGCCATATTCCCAGTTCCCCCCCCCCTTCATCACTAAACGTTTATCTTATACACATAGATTTATTTATAATTAGAGATATTTCCAGGAAATAACCTCGAAATTACATTAATTAAGTTTTATTTAACCGATTACAATTAATAAGGAAATTGTGGGTAATATTGGTTCTCATGTGACTTAATGCTTTTCGAAAATCGCATTAATGATACAAACTTATAATATTTTACAAACACTATTAACCCCATCAATTATTACACACAAATTACCGGAAAATCATCCAAACTTTCCACTTAGATTAAAAACAAATTATCCTAAATGGGTAAATAATAGATTAAACTATCTATTGGGTTAAAAGAAAGGCATTAACAGGGGGATGAATGGGAGAGACGGGACACTTAAATAATCAATATATTCAGTCAAGAAGAGAAATAAGAGAAACCAAGAGATTATGAGGTTAAAGTCACAAGGGGTTCAAGGATTAACTCGAAAGATTTCTTTCATGTTTATAGAAGTAAGATTAGGGACAAGATAGGCACGTTTAAAAGTTGCTCAGGTCAGCTCACTGACAATAATGAAGAAATGTGTACAATCTTCTAAATTGTGTAGATCGGGATGAAAATAAGGTGTGTACGATCAAAGTCACTAGTGACATTGTTCTCAGACAAATATATTGAGACCTTAAATATATTGAAACCTGGCCTTGATATACTGTTCACAAAGGGTTATAAACATATCACTTCAAACTAACATAGTGCTAGATAAGTGGAAAACTTACTTACGTACTTACTTACTTAAAATGTGATACTTGTCTATAAAGCAGAAGACAGGTTCTTACCTTCGAATTATAGACCAATAAGCCTTAGCTCCATTGTGGGAGAATTGATGGAATCAGTAACTTCCTAAGGCTGTTCGAAGACACCTTGAAAGATATAAATTTACCTATGAATCTCAGCATTGGTTTTACAAAGGGGCGTTCCTGCCTTACAAATTTAGTAATTTTTATCATTGTTTTGCGTATAAGAACTTCAGATAGAGTTCCCCATCGGAGGTTCTTGGGGAAAGTAAAGGTACACAGAACAGTAGAATTTTTTTCCTGGATAAAGGAGTGGTTGACAGATAGGCAGCAGAAAGTTTGCAAAAATGGAGAGAAATCGGAGTGTGGACGCATTACAAACGGTGTTCCACAGGGGGCCAGTGTTGGGTCCTTTGTTGTTCATAAACGACATAAATGATGGAATAAATAGCTACATAAGTAAGTCTGTCAATGATACCAAAATAGGCTGTCGGATTAATTCTGACGAGGACACTAGAGCACTACAGGAAGATCTGAATTGGCTGTTGTAGATGTCGAAGAAGTGGCAGATATAGTTTAATATAGACAAATACGACGTTCTAAGACTTGAAAAAGAAAATAACCATGTCATTTATAAATTAAATAAAGTAATATCTTAATCACTTTGAATGTGAAAAATATTTAGGAGTTCTGATAAGAACTCAATTCACATTCACAATGAGAATTCTTGGCTTCATATCAACAAGTATAAAAAACAAGAATCCTCAGGTTATTCTTTATCCCTACATATCATTAGTTAGGCCTTATTTAGATAATGCTGCACGGGTCTGCTCACCATAGCACAGAATGGACATAAATGCGCTGGAAAACTTACAGAGAAAGATGACAAAATTGATCCCATGTATCAGATATCTTACCTACAACGACAGACTGAGGGAACCGAATCTACACGCTCTAGAAAGGCACAGAATTAGGGAGGATTTGATTGAAGAGTATAAATAGAAAACAGGAATAAGTAAAGGGGATGTAAATAATGTGCGAAATATCTTAGGAAGACAGAACTCGCAGCAATGTTTACAAGTTTGGAAATAAACAGTGAGTTTTGGTAATACAGAGGAACTCTACCATGGGAAAGGATTCCTCTCTTAAGCACTTAATGGCCAAGTATAATCACAGACGAGCGAATCCAAAGTATAAAAGAAGCCGAAGTAATTATGAGTTAATTGTGTCGTTCTTGGTAGCGGGCAGTGTATGATAAGTTAATTGTGTCGTTCTTGGTAGCGGGCAGTGTATGATAAGTTAATTGTGTCGTTCTTGGTAGCGGGCAGTGTATGATAAGTTAATTGTGTCGTTCTTGGTAGCGGGCAGTGTATGATAAGTTAGTTGTGTCGTTCTTGGTAGCGGGCAGTGTATGATAAGTTAATTGTGTCGTTCTTGGTAGCGGGCAGTGTATGATAAGTTAATTGTGTCGTTCTTGGTAGCGGGCAGTGTATGATAAGTTAATTGTGTCGTTCTTGGTAGCGGGCAGTGTATGATTAGGCTTCGGAGGATTCTTACTTTATTTGGAATATCGTGGGTACACAGGCAGTGTGTTAGTGCCCAGGCCCTGGGAGCCATGCCCACGAAGAAGTGAGGAGTAGGCCTTGTTGACTCTGGGATGCCCTGGACGCCGAGTGAGCGCGATGTAAGCCTGGTGTTTCTGAACTAGGTATGAGCCTATAAGTGACAGCACAAGCATGGCGGCACGAACAGCTGGCAGACAGAAGCAGCTTTATGTCTGAACGAGAAGGATGATGTACATTTATTAGTAAAAGTCTCCTATATATGAACTACGCTGATCATCCTTCCGGCTACAATGTGAAAAATGTTTACCATTTTCTGGGCTGAAGGTCCGTTAGTATAATTATTTTTTATCTGTATCTCATAAGAGAAAGAAGCAAAAATTATTGTTTAATGTACTCATTATGAGAGAGTTAATATATGTGCAGTTTTAATTAGCTGTTAAATAATATTTACGATTTATGTTGATAACATTATTCTCAAATGGCAAATTCGCCTGGAGGAATTATCTGTTAGGATGACCTAAATCACTGTTCCAACCGCCAGCTTATAAACTGCTGGTAAGTTCATAATTACTTAAGCTTAGTTTTAATAAAGGAAACGCAGATTGTAAACGAACACCTCAGAGAAATATTTATTAACTAAAGCCAAGAGTTTGGGATTGGAAGACGTGGCGTCCTTCAAGGTACGTAAACACGGTGTCAGTCACCCTCGGAAAGTCACATAGACGGTTGTGGTGTCCTTCAAGTCACGTCAATACGGTGTCAGTCACGCTCGGAAAGTCACATAGACGGCTGTGGTGTCCTGTGGCGTCAACACGGTGCCAGTCACGCTCGGAAAGTCACATAGACGGCTGTGGTGTCCTGTGGCGTCAACACGGTGTCAGTCACGCTCGGAAAGTCACATAGATGGCTGTGGTGTCCTGTGGCGTCAACAGGTGTCAGTCACTCTTGGAAAGTCACATAGACGGCTGTGGTGTCCTGTGGCGTCAACAGGTGTCAGTCACTCTTGGAAAGTCACATAGACGGCTGTGGTGTCCTGTGGCGTCAACACGGTGTCAGTCACTCTTGGAAAGTCACATAGACGGCATTATTTTGTAATGATTGTCGACTGCAACTCATTAATTTTGTTAAATAGCCCAAGATAAAACTGTCGTCAACATATACAACTATCGTTGAGCATTTCATCGTGTATAACCAGAGGAATTGTCGTTGAAGGTTATTAAACGTCTACAATTACAACTCTGCCTCCCAGACAAGTATCCCTCTCTATTATTAACTATCTTTGCTACTTGTATATTCAGTCTTTGATAAGGACTGATGCTATGAGTGGCATCTGGGAGTTAATATTCCGAGTAGAACTTCGCCACAAACTGAGGTGAACTTAATGTATCTTGTATGTTTCTTGTCCATTCTTTACTACTGTAATTTATTCATTATTCAATGTGGTGCATAAGAATATTTGTTGTGTTAATATATCCTAAACATGTGTGATGTTTGATGAGGGGTAATAAGATTATTATAATTTCCCAACTGATCCTAGTTAATTCCAATGTAATAAACATTTCCTTCAGAATACATTCCTTAAGTGTTTAAGTGAGCAATTAAGAAGGTAATCTTATTTACCCAGTACGTTCTTTATAGTGTTAGTTCTAGGAGTGTCTTGGGTACTGAGAAGTAATAACAGGGAATATAATCCTGTATCATAGGATTGAAGAATCACTTCAGTTCTATGCATCAGTCTGTGTAATATCATTTGTGTAATATCATTGCGTATATCATTTACACTTAGGTTTCTGGCGTCTGTTGTTGTTACAGCGTCAGCTAAATAAACCAGATGTGTGTTATCGCTGCGTTTTGATTCTCCTTTAACCACAACTGTGATGATGATTAAGGGAGTTTAGAACAAGTGTTTAGCAAGGAATGGCTAGTTGAAGGTCAAGGAGACATCTCAAGTGTTACAGCTGGCACGGTGGTGTCTCTTCAGGCGAGGATGGAGCACTTTAATTCCTCAAAAATCTTGGAGCTTTGGGTGAGTTTGCTGGAATCCATTCTCGCTCATTTTGGAATTACGGGGAAGGAAAAGAAGAAAAAGTCATCGTTGGTGTTGATGGGCTGAGAAACATGCAGTGTTAGGTAATTTATGTGCACCAAATTTACCTCACATCATGGAATAATTATGATGACTTGGGGGAGAGGGTCATTGAAGGGTCATTAGACAGTAAAGTCATAATATCACTGCAGTCTCTTCGTATTTTAACAAAGGAAAAAAACACTGCAGGAATCTTTGTTTGAGTTATATGTACTGTGAAGGTTTACTCAGCCCTGTAACAACTTCAGACAGTATTACTAAGGCTGGCTCCTCCTCAGGAAAATTAATGAATAGAAAAAGAAATAATAGCAGACAAACATAAAAAACTTTTTAAATATAGAAATTTAAAATAAAAAACACTTAAATATGAAATATTAATCCTTCATTAAAGAAAATGAAAAATGAAAAATATAAATGAAAACTTAATTCAACGCTAATATATATATAGGGGTGTCTGGTGTTGGTGACACTGTGTTTTTGAAATCGTAGCGTTGCTGATGAGGGGGGAAATGGGGGTCGCAGGTGTTGGTTACGACCCACTGGCTATTTCTTCACAGTAGATAGAGCCTAGAGTATTCTTACTCCGATGACAGGAAGCAGGTTCTTTACCGCTGAAATGTTTGTGGGGTTATGTCCTGCAATTCCTACAGGTGCACAGGTAATTAAATCCAAAATGGGGAAGTCTCGGACGTTAGTCCTTCCCCATCTTTTTTTCTCGTTGTTTGGGACGGGTGACCCTCTCTGTCATCCAAGCTGAAAAGATAGACAGGTTACCCACTGCTTAAGAAATCACTCCCATGGTAAGTACAATACCCAAAAAAATGTGGTGATTATTACAACAGTCAACCTAGAGCAAGGGACTGAAAGGACTAAGTTTATTATTGGTCAAAAGTGACGCTTTCAACCAATAAATTCACTAGAATACAAGGCAGGCATGTACTTACAGTATGGTTGGGAGCTGTGAGTCGAGTGATTTACTGTTTGACCAGAGCCCCACACGTAAACCTTTCGGGGGGGGGGGGAAAAAAAGGGAGGGGAGGGGTAGTGGGAGCTAGACTGACCCTACGTTAACAAGCAGCTGGCAATCAAACTATCACTTTAGGGGTGGGGGAGAAAAGGCAGGAATAGCGGGAGCTTGACTTACCCTAAATTTAACAAGTAGCCGGCAATGAAACTATTGTTACTATATACTCCCTCTCTATTCCTATCTATTGAACTTTTCCCTCACACTCCCCCATACCAAGACTTATAGTCAGGAGTATATGAAGAATAGGCAGGAAAAAGTTCTAACTAAGGAAGTCGCGTAAGGCAAGAAATCTTTTTACTGACTGTCATGACTTAACCAGTCAGAGAAATAATTGGATGAACCATTGTATATACACCAATATGGAACTAAAAAGCCTGGAGTGCCAATGTCCACCTCAAGAGGCGACTGTTGGTTCCCTTAAAAGTTTCTAGGTATATCAAAGGTTTGTGGTTCATTTCTAAAATGAATTCTTCTCCCAGCAAATAAAATTTAAGTTTGGAGATACCCCACACAAGGGCCAAACATTCCTTTTCTATGGTGGAGTATCTCGTTTCTGTGGGAAGGAGTTTCCGGCTTAGGAAGCATACAGGGAAGGGAGTACCATCATGGTATTGTAGTAACACCGCACCTAAGCCAGTATTGGAGGCATCAGTTCTTAAACAAAATGTTTTATTAATATCTGGAATCTTAAGTATAGGGTCTTTCGAAAAGATACTTTTAATCTCATTAAACTTTTCCCGAGCTACGTCAGAAAGTTCAAGAGGTTCCTTCACAGACTTTTTAAGGAAGTCGGATAAGATGCCTGTAAGATCAGTAAGGTTTGGGATAAACCGTGCATAAAAATTTACAGAACCAAGAAAGCTACGCATGAGCTTCTTGGTTTTGGGGAATTTAAATTCTAGTAAAGCTTTGATCTTACTGGGGAGAGGCTGCAGAGAATTATTAGAAAGTATCAGTCCAAGATATCTAATCTTGTTATACCCAAGGAAGCATTTCTTCGGCTTGGCAGTGAGGCCATGTGAGCGTAACCTATGCAAAACTGATGTTAATGTTTGGATATGTTCGCCCCATGTGGATGTCATTACGTAAATGTTATCAAAATAAACTGAAACATTTGGCATATTACCCAAGACCTTTCTCATCAGTCTCACGTAGGTAGCACAGGCAGTTACCAAACCGAAGGGCATAGTTCTATATTGCATCAGTCCTTGGTGTGTAGGAAAAGCGGTGTACTGCTTAGAAGAAGGATCTAACATTACTTGATGATATGCCTGTGCAATATCAATCTCTGAAAAGAAGGAAGCGTCATAAAATTTGTGTAGATCGCTATCTGTTAAGGGCATAGGCTCAGCATCCCACCGAGTGATAGCATTAAGGCCTCTGAAGTCAATAGCAAGTCTATATGAATTATCCTCCTTATTAACCATGACTACTGGTGAACAATATGAAGATACTGAAGGTTCAATGATCTTTAGTTTTAATAATTTGTCTACCTCTTGGTCAAATGCATCCCTAAGGTGAACTGGAACTGGGTATAATTTCCGTTTGATAGGATTGTCCGTCACTAAGTCAATCTTATGGACTACTGTGGAGGTAACACCTGGAATATCAGTAAAGACGTCTGAAAAGTTACTCACACATTGAAGTAGTTCATGTCTCTTATGGTCATCCAAAGATTCATTAATATTAATGTTGGTTGCGCCCGAGTGGTCAAGAGTCACCAAGTCATGTAGTTCTTCATCATAGTCTAAGCTAGAGGTGTCAATTACGCACACTTTACATTCTTCAGTTGTCTTATCAAGTTCGTGTGGAAAAACTAAGTCAAAGTTATTAAGGCAGTTAACCGAATTTCTTCTGTAATATTTCTTAAGGATGTTGATATGATAAAGCTTAGGTTTCCCCTTGACTTCTATGAGGTAGTCAACTTTCCCACAAATTTTTAATACTTTATATGGACTTTTCCATGCTACTAATAATTTATTTGACTTGATAGGCAAAAGTACAAGAACTTCATCCCCTACTTTAAAACTTCTCCTCTGACTTTTGGAATCAAAATAGGTTTTGTACTGGTCCATTGACAAGCTTAGGTTTTTCGAAACTATGTCAGAAATCTCCTCAAGTTTAGTTCTAAGGTCAAGGAGAAACTGGTAAGAAGACTGAACCTCGGCATTTACCTCCTCATTAGTCCATAAGTCATGAAGGATGGCCAGTGGACCTCTGGCCTGTCTACCATAGAGAAGTTCAAAAGGTGAAAACCCCAAAGAGTCACTGGGAACTTCCCTCATGGCAAACAAAGCACAGGGTAGATAACGATGCCACTCCTTAGGTTTAAGGGAGCAAAGTTTCCTTAAAATGGACTTGAGAATCGAATGCTGGCGCTCAATCCTCCCATTACAGCTGGGATGATAGGGTGTGGTGAAGAGAGGCTTCACTCCCAGAAGTTGGTATAGATGTTGCATTAAGTCAGATGTGAATTGTGTCCCACGGTCAGACAAAATTTCTCTAGGGATGCCCACTCTGGAGAAGATGGACAAAAGGGCTTCAGCCACCTCTGTAGTAGTTGTGGTCTTTAAGGGAACGGCTTCAGGGAAACTCGAAGCATAATCAACTAATGTTAATATATATCTATGTCCCCCAGATGAAAGTGGAGATAAAGGACCAACGATGTCAATAGCTACTCTTTCAAACGGTACCGTAAAGATAGGCATTTTGACCATAGGTACTCGCCTGGTACCTCGGGAGGATGACAGTTGGCAAACTTTACACGATCTACAATAGGTAGTGATATCTGAGACATTTTTGGCCAAAAATAGGTTTCCCTAATTTTATTAAGGTTTTACGATGCGAGAAATGTCCGGCCACTGGCAGGTCATGAGCCATTTAAGAACAGTCTCTCTGCATTGACTTGGAACAACTAAGATGGAATAGTCTATCTCATCTGAATTTAATTTGAATACTGACTTGTGCAAGATACCTTTTTATATATTCAAATTTATATGAAAAGTTTTTCCTTTGGATAACTTGATTTTGTTTAGCGGGATTATGGCAATTCTGAAGAGAAGGCAATTACGTTTTGTAACTTGACAAAGGGGGTCCTTCGATATATTAAGGCTTAAAGCAGGG
>NC_069433.1:39458136-39481883 GCF_026875155.1 Cherax quadricarinatus | reverse complement strand
AACCCATAATAGGGTGAAGCTGTTTCATTCCCTCGAACTTGCCTGATTAGGACCAGATCTACTGGAGTTCATTGCCTTTGTAACTAGTTCAGCTATCATAACTTTGGGGTCCAGTCACTGGACCCATTATGTACCTTTGTAATCTTTTGACTACCGCCCACAGGATGGGTATGGGGTGCATAAAGATATTAAACTAAAGTGTGTGTGTGTGTGTGTGTGTGTGTGTGTGTGTGTGTGTGTGTGTGTGTGTGTGTGTGTGTGTGTGGTGTGTGACTCAACAATCAATATTTGCACCAATAACTCATTACAGTTGTGACCGGGTGTGGAAGTGTAGAATTGCTCATTACTCTATAATTTGTTCATGATTGTAGCCAAAGTATAAACGTAAGTAACCATTCTACAGAATTCATTACCTTTGTAACTTGTGAGCTCATTACCTTTGTACCTAGTTCAGCTATCAAAACTTTGGGGGCCCAGTCCCTGGACCCATTACGTACCTCTGTAATCTGTAAATACCTTTGTAACTTGTCATGATTGTGACCAGACTTACCTGGAGTTCATTACCTTTGTAAATTGTGAGTTCATTACCTTTGTAAATTGTGAGTTCGTTACCTTTGTAAATTGTGAGTTCATTGCCTCTGTAACTTGCTCAGCTATCAAAACTTTGGAGTCCAGTCCCTGGACCAATTATGTACCTCTGTAATCTTTTGACTACCGCCCACAGGATGGGTATGGGGTGCATAATAAACATATTAAACTAAAAACGAAGTCATTTGGCGTCAGGATAACATCGGATAGGCTTGTGTTAATCAAGAAAGTCAGTGCATCATCAAGGACTGTCTAACTCATTTCCATTGGGGTCCTCAGTCTTGTCCCCCAGGATGTGACCCTCACCAGTCGACTAAAACCCTGGTACCTATTTTCTGCTAGGTGGCCCGGTGGCCTGGTGGCTAAAGCTCCCGCTTCACACACGGAGGGCCCGGGTTCGATTCCCGGCGGGTGGAAACATTCCGACACGTTTCCTTACACCTGTTGTCCTGTTCACCTAGCAAGCAAATAGGTACCTGGGTGTTAGTCGACTGGTGTGGGTCGCATCCTGGGGGACAAGATTAAGGACCCCAATGGAAATAAGTTAGACAGTCCTCGATGACGCACTGACTTTCTTGGGTTATCCTGGGTGGCTAACCCTCCGGGTTAAAATCCGAACGAAATCTTATCTCTTATCTTATCTAACAGGACAGGTGTCGGAAACGTGTTGGAATGTTTTCACCCGCAGGATCGAACCTGGGTCTTCGCGTGTGTGAAGGCAGAGCTTTAGCCAAAAGGCAACCTGAGAAGTTATTAAATGAGAGTTAGAAGGTATTGGGAAAAGATGGAGGGAATATTTTCAGGAATTGTTACATGTTTGATGAAAATAGGGAAGCTCGAGATTTCGTTTAATAGCAGCACAAGCGATAGAATTCTACATCTTGTAGGAGTAGAAGAGAAGAACCCAGCTTCTGTGAGTGTGGGGGAAGTTTTGTGAGGCAGTGATTAGAACTGAAAGGCAGAGAAGCAACTGGATTGATGGGATAGAAATAGAAAATGCTAAAAGCAGGTGGGAATAGTTATGGAGTGGTTGGTGCTTCTTAATTTAATAAATGTATGGAAGAATATCAAGGTACTCTAGGGGATTGCAGAAGAGCATGCATAGTTCCCGTTGTAAATATGGCAAAGAGGAAAAAACGACAAAAGGAGAGTGTAAAAATTGTAGGGGAATAAGTCTGTATTTAGTATACCTGGTACAGTGATAGGTAGAGGTAAATTATTGAAAGATTTAAGGTAAGGCGAGAAGTCAGATAGCAGATAACTAGGAAGGTTACAGGAAGGTAGGGGGGTGTGTAGACCCAAGTGTTTTAATAGTAAACACGGGTGAACATATTTAGATAGAATAAGGGTAAAGTAGTTTTTGGAGCGTGGCCTTATGATTTGCAAAAGGCGTATGATAAGAGTGGTTAGGGATGGGGGGGACAATGTGGCAGATGTTGCAAATTTACGGAATAGGAGGTAAGTTATAAAGCAGTGAGAGTTTTTTTTTGAGAATAGAGAGGCTCAGGTTAGAGTCTGTAGTGAGGGAGAGAGATTATTTCCCAGTGAAAATAGGTCGTAGACAAGGAAGAGTGATGTCTGCCATGGTTTGTTCATATATTACAGATGGAGTTGGCAAGAGAACGTGATTCCTTTGGGTGATGGCAAGCAGTGCAGGGTTAAAAGATAAAGAATCTAGCACGAACGTAGGGATCTGTCTCAGTTGCTCTTTGCTGATACACTGTGTTTTTTTGGGAGATTTCTGAAAGAGAAGTTCAGAGGATTGAGGTATGAGTTTTGCGGTACAAGGAGTAAGTAAAAGAATGAAATTAAAATTGCAATACAGGAAAGAAGTAAGGTGAGAGGATAAAAAAATTACGGTAACGATAAGATTGATATCAATTGGGGAGAGAGTTGGAGGAGGTGAAAATGTATTCAGATATTTGGGAAGGATGTGTCAGCAGATGGGTCTATGAAAAATGAGGTGAATCCAGACATTTACTCATCTTCCTTAATTGATCTGGGAGTTACTTAGCAGTTGCCTGCGTGTTTATACTATTAGGATAAATACCAAATTACTATTTCAATTTTAACGCCAAGATTTTCTACAGTATCATTCGTAAGATTCAGCAGTTCTGTGCAACAGAGAGTATCTCTCGTATAGAGTCCTACTCCTCCCTGTGACCTTTGAATTCTGTCTCAACGATATTTGTCAAGACGTGACTAGTGTGTTACCTGAGACTGTGATGATGGCTTCCTTCGACTATGAACAGCTATATCTCCAGCTTAAGGCCAAATTAATGGAAGCAAGAGGAGAAATTCAAGGACTAAGCGGTATATGCAAGGATTATCCCTTGTCATCAGACAAATGTGAATCAACCTCTCAAGACCTCTTGCCAAAGAAAGTTCCAACAAGGAACACTGTTAACGACTCAGCAAAACCAGCCAGTGAAGACATCCCAGCAAAGGCCATCTCTACAAAGACCACCGAGAACGTCATGCACACCACCAGCCTAGGAAAGAATTTTGTTTTAGTTGGAGGCAGTCAGGTCAAGTTTATGGATAGGGGCTTCTTTGTCTTAGAGATAGGAAACAGGATGCAAGTGGGTTTATTTTCCAGTGGCCATAGGATGAAAGATAAGTTGATACCCACTGGACGAACATCGATGAGAGGTAGTCGGAGTTATCATAATTATTTGTCTCAGTGCTGAGGCAAGAACGTTTGGCAGATGTTAGGAATGAGCACCCTGATTAGCAGAGTATAAGTCTCGAGTTTAGTGATTAACATGAATTAGGAAGAAGGGAGGAGACCTGCTGATATGTGGTCATTTTGCAAAGTGGAAGACTTGGAAATCAACCAGTTGCCCAGGCAATTGCTGTCAATTCCTGCTCCTAGACAAAACACTGTAAGGACAATACAGAAACAATTGCCATAGACAATTTGGACTTCTCTATGGCAGAAAAGAAATTACATGTATGCCAGGGATGGAAGTTCACTTATCTGGTCTCAGGAGTGGGGCACCTGGCCATGCACTGAGGGAGTGGTTCTAGGGTTTTAAACTAGACATAAGAGGTATAGGATTTTGTGGATAAGAAATGAAGTCTCAGTATAGTGATATTGTGAGTTTTAGGGAAACTAGTTATAGGCAGAATATGGTAGAGTTATTGGTGAATATTGGAAAGCCAGTGACACTAAGTAACAAGGAGAGTAATAGGGATAGTGGAAGAACAGAAATGAACAGGAAGGGAAAATAGAAGGGTTTCTAAATTGATATTGTAAAAATAGTTTGTTTACATGGAGTTTACCTGAGAGAGTTTTCCTGGGGTCAACGCCCCCTGCGGCCCGGTCCTGTGACTCAGGCCTCTTGGTGGATCAGAGCCTGATCAACCAGGCTGTTGCTGCTGGCTGCACGCAAACCAACTACGAAGCCACAGCCTGGCTGGCTCAGGAACCGACTTAGGTGTTGCTCCCAGTGCGCAGCTTGAAGACTGCCAGGGGGTCCCTGTTTGTACATCCCCCTTATGTATGCTGGAGGCAGTTGAAAACAGTCTCGTAGCCCAGACACTTATTGTATGGTCTCATAACGTGCTAGTGACAACCCCTGCATTTCATTGAGAGTGGGATGTTGGCATACGTCTGCAATCTTTTGCTTTCAGTGCAGTGAGGATTTTCGTTGCAAGTTCGTACTAGCTCCCTCTAGGATTTTCCAGGTGTATAACAGTATCTCTCCCGCCTGCATCCAGGGAATACAGGTTTAGGCGACACCTCAAGTGCAACCCAGTAATTGAAGTGTTTTTATCTCCGTTATGCGTGCCGTGAAAGTTCTCTGTAAATTTTCTCTAGGTTCAGCCAATTTCACCTGCCTTGAAATTGCCTCGTTAGTCAGTGCAGCAATATTCCAGCCTAGATAGAACAAGTGACCTGAAAGTGTCATCATGGCCTTGTGGCCTCCACTATTTTGAAGGTTCTCAATATCCTGCCTGTCATTTTTCTAGCAGATGCGATTGAATACAGATTGTTAGGGTCCTTGAAGGTGAGATCCTCCAACATGAAATCACTCCAGGTCTTTGATTGTGGTGTTTTCACCTATTTTGTGGCAAATTTGGTTTGTTACCTGAGAGAGAGAGAAAGATCACTCTACCACTGAGCTTACACTGGAGAGAGTTTCGGGGGTCAACGCCCCCGCGGCCCCCCGGTTCTGTGAACCAGGCCTCCTGGTGCTCAGCGCCTGATCAAACCAGGCTGTTTGCTGAGCTGGCTGCAACGCAAACCAACGTACGACCACAGCCCGGCTGATCAGGAACAGACTTTAGGTGCTTGTCCAGTCCAGCTTGAAGAACTGCCATGGTCTGTTTGTAAATCCCTTATGTGCGGCTGGAGGCAGTTGAACAGCTCTCGGCCTCCCTGACAAACTATTGTATGGTCTCTTAACGTGCTAGTGCAACCACTGCTTTTCATTGGGGGATGGTGCATCGTCTGCCAGGACTTTTGCTTTCGTAGGATGATTCTTTCGTGTGCAAGTTCCGGTACTAGTCCCTCAGGATTTTCCAGGGTGTATATAATCATTGTATCTCTCCTCTCCTGCGTTTCCAGGAATACAGGTAAGAAACCTCAAGTCGCTCCCAGAATTGAGGTGTTTTATCGCCGTTATGGGCGCCGTCCGTGAAAGTTCTCTGTACATTTTCTAGGTCGGCAATTTCACCTGCCTTGAAAGGGTGCTTGTTAGAGTGCAGCAATATTCCAGCCTAGATAGAACAGTGACATCTGAAGAGTGTCATCATAGGGCCTTGGCCTCCCTAGTTTTGAAGTTCTCATTATGCCATTCCTGTCATTTTTTCTAGCAGATGCATTGATACAATGTTATGGGGCCTTGAAGGTGAGATGAAGATTTTAATTTCCTCAGTGTTACCATATCTGAGTATTTGAAATTTCTCATCGTTGAACTTCATATTGTTTTCTGCAGCCCACTGAAAGATTTGGTTGATGTCCGCCTGGAGCTTGCAGTGTCTGCAATGGAAGACACTGTCATGCAAGATTCGGGTCATCTGCAAAGGAAGACACGGTGCTGTGGCTGACATCCTTGCAATGTCGGATATGAAAATGGAGTGAACAAGAATGGGAGCGAGTACTGTGCTTGTGGAACAGAGCTTTTCACACCCGTAGCTGCCTCGGACATATATCTCGTGTTGACGACTACTCAATGTGTTTCTGTTTAGTGCGGAAATTATAGATCCATCGACCGACTTTTCCTGTTGTTCCTTTAGCACTGCGTTTGTGCCGCTATTACCCATGGTCACACTGTCAAAGGCTTTTGCAAAGTCTGTATATAATTATCTGCATTCTTTTTGTCTTCTAGCGGCAACTATGGACCTTGTCGGTAGTGATCCATAGTTGAGGACAGACAGGACGACCTGTTCTCAAACGGCCATGTTGCCCTGTAGTGTAACTGATGGGTTTCTCGATGGGGTGATCTTGCGTTTCTTACGACCCTTTCAAAGATTTTTATGATAATGGGATGTTAACGTGCTATCGATCTGTCAGTTTCTTTGCTGTTGCTTTACTTGCCCCCTTTATTGAGTGGGGCTATGTCCTGTTGTTTTAGTAACTGTGGGCGACCCCCGTGTCCATTCCCCTCTCCATAGGATAGAAAAGGCTCGTAGATAGGGCCTTCTGCAGTTCTGATGAACACGGAGTTCCATGAGTCTGGCCCTGGGGCAGAGTGCATGGGCATGTCAGTATCGCCTGTTCGAAGTCATTTGGCGTCAGGATAACATCGTATAGGCTTGTGTTAACCTAATTTGTGGTTCTCTCATAAAAAAATTCATTTGATCTTAGACTCCTCAGTCCTGGTTTACGGCTTGCTAAAAACTGCAGCCCCCCCCCCATATTGGGGACTTGAGTAGCTCACTCATAGCCTTGCTCTCATCTGTGTAGGACCCATCTTTATTTAAGTTTAAGTAGGGCCCAATACTGGACGTGTTTCTCGAATTGATTTGATTGGATTTGAATATGCTCGCAACTTTACAGCACCTTTCAAGGCAGGTGAAAATTGCCGACCTAAATAATGAACATAGAACTTTCACGGCGCGCATAACGGAGATAAACACACCTCAATTTAACTGGGAGCGCTTGAGGTCCTAACCTGTATTCCCTGTAAAACGCAGAGGGAGAGATACATGATTAATATACACCTGGAAAATTCCCCTAGAGGGACTAGTAAACCGAACTTGCACGACGAAAAACACTCACTACTACGAAAGACAAAAGACTTGGCAGACGATGCATGCACCATCCCCCAATGAAAAGCAGGGGTGTCACTAGCACGTTAAAGACCAATACCATAAGTGTCATGGGGCCCGAGACTGTTCAAAAACTGGCTCCCAGCACACATAAGGGGGATACCACAGACCCCTGGCAGTCTTTCAAGCTGGCACGGACAAGCACCTAAAGTCAGTTCCTGATCAGCATCCCGGGCTGTGCTCGTACGTTGGTTTGCGTGCAGCCAGCACAACAGTGGTTGATTCAGCTCTGATCCACCAGGATGCCTGGTCCCACAGACCGGGCCGCGGGCGTTGACCCGAACTCTCTCCCGGTAAACTCCAGGCATAGTGAGAAGAAATAACTTGGGTACTCTTTCGATTCATTTATGCTTTTAGTTTCTTCACGTGATTCTGACTCTATATAGAGATTCCGTTAGCTTAAGTTCGATGCTTGCTATTTCTCTGACCAGATGAGTCTCCCTACGCATTTTAGATATATTGACCTCTTTAAGCCCTCTGTTATTCTTTTCCGTCTGCCTGTAAAGGGAGCGCCTGTTACTACTTTCTATTTACATCTACTCCTCCTTTATCTTAGAGGAATATAGCCTTGTGCATACATCGAGGTCATAAATTGGGGTCTGTGTTGTTGCTTAGTAAATCTTCCAGCATATATCGGTTAGACTGTTACTTGTCCACTTTATTTTTTTGTTATTGAAGTTGAGAATTTGGTGAATGCTCCCCCGGAGCTATGTCTCATTTTGTCGTCTGGGCTCCGCCATAGCGCGTCTGAACCTCAATTATGTTGTGAGTCGAGTATATTGCTTTTGATATGGTGACATTTCTTATCAGATATCATCATTGGTTAGTGAAGCATGAGGTCAGTGTATTCTCCAGTCTAGTAGGCTCTATTATTTGCTGGTTTAAATTGAATTTTGTGCAGAGATTTAAAAGCTCGTGTGAGTGTGAGTTTTCATCAGAGCTGCCTCCTGGTGTTATTACTGCAACAATATTATTTGCTATATTCCTCCATTTTAGGTGCCTTAAGTTGAAATCCCCCAGGAGCAAGATGTTGTAGTGCTAGAAATAAGATGGATGAGTTGAGATTAGTTGCAAGTGTGAGTAACAATGATGTATTTGTGAAGATAATGCAGATGATGAGTAGTGAAGATAATGAGGATGATGAGTAGTGAAGATAATGCAGATGATTAGTGAAGATAATGAGGATGATGAGTAGTGAAGATAAATAGGATGATGAGTGAGTGAAGATAATGCAGATGATTGAGTAGTGAAATAGTGCTGATGATGAGTAGGTGAAGATAATGAGGATAATGAGCTAGTGAACGGATAATGAGGATGATGAGTAGTAGAAGAATCAGTGTCAGATGATGAGTAGTGAAGACATAGTGCAGACTGATGATAGTGAAGATAGTGCAGATGATGAGTAGTAAGATAGAGCAATGATGATAGTAATATAGTGCAGATGATGAGTATGAAGATAATGAGATGTTGAGTAAGAAGAAATTGCAGATGATAAGTAGTAAGATAGTGCAAGAATGGACGAGTAGTGAAGATATTGCAGAGATGAGTAGTGAGAAGATAATGTCAGATGAACTGAGTAGTGAAGACATAAATGAGGATGCATGAGTAGTGAAGATAATGCAAGATGATGAGTAGTAAGCGATAATGAGGATGATGAGTAGTGGAAGATAATGAGGATGATGAGTAGTAAGAACATAATGCAAGATGATGAGCTAGTGAAAGATAATGCAGATGATAGTAGTGAAGATAATGAGATGAGATATCTGGAAGATAAGGAGGATGATGAGTAGTGAGAAGAAAGATCAGATAGAGAGTTAGTGTACACAGATAGTGCACGATGATGATAGTGAAGATAGTGCAGATGATGAGTAGTGGAAGATAATGCAGATGATGAGTAGTGAAGATAATGCAGATTGATGAGTAGTGAAGATAATGCAGATGATGAGTAGTGAAGATAATGAGGATTGATGAGTAGTGAAAGATAATGCATGATGAATGAGTCTATGAAGATAATGCAGTATGATGAGAAGTGAAGATAAATGCAGATGATGAGTAGATGAAGATAAATGAGGATGATGATAGTGAAATAATGCAATGCATGAGTAGTGAAGATAAGCAGATGATTTGTAGAGAAGATAATAGGATGAATGAGTATGAAGATAGTGCAGATTATGAGTAGTGAGATAATGCAGATGATGAGTAGTGAAGATAATGAGGATGATGAGTAGTGAAGATAAATGCAGATGATGTAGTGAAGATAATGCAGATGAGATATAGTGAAGATATGTGCAGATGATAGTAGTGAAGATATGCAGATTATGAGTAGTGAAGATAATGAGGAAATGATGAGTTAGTGAAAGATAATGCAAATGATGAGTAGTGAAGATAATGCAGATGATGAGTAGGTGAAGAAATGCAGATGAATAGAGTAGTGAAGATAATGCAGATGATGAGTAGTGAAGATAATGAGGATGATGAGATAGTGAAGATAATGCAGATGATTAGTAGTTGAAATTAATGAGGATCATGAGTAGTGAAGATATGCAGATGAGATAGATGAAGATAATGCAGAATGATGAGTAGTGAAAGATAATGCAGAATGATGAGTAGTGAAGAAATGCAGATGATGAGTAGCTGATGATAATGAGGATGATGAGTAGTGAGAAGATGAATGCAGATGAAGACAGTAGTGAAGATAATTGAGGATGATGAGTAGTGAAAGATAATGCAGAAGATGAGTAGTGAAGATAATGCAGAATGATGATAGTGAAGATACATGAGGATGATGAGTTTAGTTGGGAAGATAATGCAGATGAATGAGTAGTGAAGATAATGAGGATGATGAGTAGTGAAGATAATGCAGATGAGTAAGATGAAGATAATGCAATGATAGTAGTGAAGATAATGAGAGGATGATTGAGTAGTGGAAGATAATGCAGATGATGAGTAGTGAAGATAATGAGGATGATGAGTAGTGAAGATAATGCAGATGATGAGTAGTGAAGTGATAATGCAGATGATGATAGTGAAGAATAATGCAGATGATGGGTAGTGAAGGATAATGCAGAGATGATATTAAGATAATGAGGATGATGAGTCAGTGAAGATAATGCAGATGATGAGTAGTGAAATAATGAGGATGATGAGTAGTGAAGATAACAGATGATGAGTAGTGACAGATAATGAGATGATGAGTAGTGAAGATACAATGACAGATGATGAGTAGTGAAGGATAATGCAGATGATGAGTCAGTGAAGATAATGAGGATGATGAGTAGTGAAGAGATAATGCAGATGATGAGAAAGTGAAGACTAATAGGATGAGATAGTGAAGATATGCAGCAGATGCGATGAGGAGTGAAGATAATGAGGATGAGCGTAGTATTGTGGCCCCAACTTAACAAGATGGCGGGTCACTACACCAGATTGACAGCAAGGAAATGAGTCGAGCTACTCGAAGTCCCAATATGACTCAGTTTTTACCAAAGTCCGCTAACCAGATCTGAGAGTCGAAGATCAAATGAATTTTTTTTATGAGAGAGCCACACAATTTGATATAAACATGAACACAAGCCATCCGATTTATCCTGACGCCAAATGACTTCGAACAAGGCGATTAAAATGACATGCCAATGCACTCTGCCCCCAGGCTCAGACTCATGACTCTGTGTTCAACAAGCGACTGCAAGAAGCCCCAATCACAGCCTTTTCCATCCTATGGAGAGGGAGCATGGACACGGGGTCCGTTCCCTCATTACTAAAACACAGACATAGCCCCACTCCAACAAAGGGGCAGTAAAGCAACAGCAAAGAAACTACAACCAATAGCACAAACATCCATATCATAAAAATCATTTTGAAAGGGTCCTAAGAAGCAAGATCACCACCCATCTAGTAAACCCATCAGTTACAGCAACCCAGGCAACATGTGTTTAGAACAGGTCGCTCCTGTATGGCTCAACTACTGGATCACTACGACAAGGTCCTAAATGCTCTAGATGACAAAAAGAATGCAGATGTAATATATACAGACTTTGTAAAAGCCTTCGACAAGTGTGACCATGGCGTAATAGCGCACAAAATGCGCGCTAAAGGAATAACAGGAAAAGTCGTCGATGGATCTATAATTTCCTCACTAACAGAACACAGAGAGTAGTCGTCAACAGAGTAAAGTCCGAGGCAGCTACGGTGAAAAGCTCTGTTCCACAAGGCACAGTACTCGCTCCCATCTGTTCCTCATCCTCATATCCGACATAGACAAGGATGTCAGCCACAGCACCGTGTCTTCCTTTGCAGATGACACCCGAATCTGCATGACAGTGTCTTCCATTGCAGACACTGCAAGGCTCCAGGCGGACATCAACCAAATCTTTCAGTGGGCTGCAGAAAACAATATGAAGTTCAACGATGAGAAATTTCAATTACTCAGATATGGTAAACATGAGGAAATTAAATCTTCATCAGAGTACAAAACAAATTCTGGCCACAAAATAGAGCGAAACACCAACGTCAAAGACCTGGGAGTGATCATGTCGGAGGATCTCACCTTCAAGGACCATAACACTGTATCAATCGCATCTGCTAGAAAAATGACAGGATGGATAATGAGAACCTTCAAAACTAGGGAGGCCAAGCCCATGATGACACTCTTCAGGTCACTTGTTCTATCTAGGCTGGAATATTGCTGCACAGTAACAGCACCTTTCAAGGCAGGTGAAATTGCCGACTAGAAAATGTACAGAGAACTTTCACGGCGCGCATAACGGAGATAAAACACCTCAATTATTGGGAGCACTTGAGGTTCCTAAACCTGTATTCCCTGGAACGCAGGAGGGAGAGATACATGATTATATACACCTGGAAAATTCCTAGAGGGACTAGTACCGAACTTGCACACGAAAATCACCCACTACGAAAGCAAAAGACTTGGCAGACGATGCACCATCCCCCCAATGAAAAGCAGGGGTGTCACTAGCACGTTAAGAGACCATACAATAAGTGTCAGGGGCCCGAGACTGTTCAACTGCCTCCCAGCACACATAAGGGGGATTACCAACAGACCCCTGGCAGTCTTCAAGCTGGCACTGGACAAGCACCTAAAGTCAGTTCTGGATCAGCCGGGCTGTGGCTCGTATGTTGGTTTGCGTGCAGCCAGCAGCAACAGCCTGGTTGATCAGGCTCTGATCCACCAGGAGGCCTGGTCTCAGACCGGGCCGCGGGGGCGTTGACCCCCGGAACTCTCTCCAGGTAAACTCCAGGTAAGTAGAAGTTGTACCATGTCAGCAGTAAGGTCATCATGTTATCTTATACCCTTAGTGTTTACAGCACCGGTCCTAGGATCGTGCTCTTACTGGTATTTATGAACGACATGACGGAAGGAACAGACTCTAAAGTGTCCCTGTTTGCAGATGATGTGAAATTGATGAGAAGAATTCAATGGGACGAGGACCAGGCAGAACTACAAAGGGATCTGGACAGGCTGAAGGCCTGGTCCAGCAACTGGCTCTTGGTGTTCAACTCCACCAAGTGCAAAGTCATGAAGATTGGGGAAGGGCAAAGAAGACTGCTGACGGAGTACAGTCCAGGGGACCAGATACTACAAACCTCACTCAAGGAAAAAGATCTTGGGGTGAGTATAACACCGGACATCTCCTGAGGTGCACATCCACCAAATAACTGCTCAGCATATGGGCGCCTAGCAAACATAAGAACAGATTTCCATCATCTTAATAATGGGTCGTTCAGGTCCCTGTATTGGAGTATGCGGCACCAGTTTGGAACCCACACCTACCCAAGCACGTAAGGAAATTAGAGAAAGTGCAAAGGTTTGCAACAAAACTAGTCCCAGAGGTAAGGGGTATAGCCTACGAGGAGAGGTTAAGGGAAATCGACCTGACGACACTGGAGGACAGGAGAGACGGGGAGGGATATGATATCGACACATAAAATACTGAGAGGACTCGACAAGGTGGACAGAGACAGGATGTTCCAGAGATGGGACACAGCAACAAGAGGTCACAGTTGGAAGTGGAAGACTCAGATGAATCACAGTTATGTTAGGAAGTATTTCTTCAGTCACAGAGTTGTCAGGAATTGGAATAGTCTGGGAAGTGATGTAGTGAAGGCAGCATCTATACATAGCTTTAAGAAGAGGTATGATAAAGCTCATGAAACAGGAAGAGTGACCTAGTAGCGACCAGTGAAGAGACTGTGCTAGGAGCTGTGAATCGACCCCTGCAACCATTACTAAGTGAGTACAATATATGCAGCAGTGAAGGCAGCTGTCTAGGAGGGTCACTTGTCCACCAATGTTCACAATAACACTGCTCTTCTTCCACCATATATATTGTAAGTCAGATGCCAAAAAAAATACAGGAAAAATAATGATAATGATAATATAATAAATAATTTATTGATTAAAACTTTTATTAACACATCGGCCCTTTCACACCACATTATTATTATTATTATTATTATTATTATTATTATTATTATTATTAAATAGCAGAAGTGTTACCTCAACACACAACTCAGGATATAAATAACCATAATTTAAACCTAGAAGATGATTGATCACGTTGACCCTGATCTAAACCTACGTAATCTGACACACAATCAAAACCTATTGGAAAGTAACTGCCTTTATTACACAGCATCACAAGCCAGCACTATCCTGAACACTGCTAAAGTCTATCAGCACTTAACTACAACATCAGGTCCTTAAGCAAACACTGTGATGACCTCCTGGCACTCCTTGAATCACTAAAGACACCCTTCTCCTGCATTATTCTTGCTGAGACCTGGCTTAAGCAGGACACAATAGATATCTACCCTCTACCAGGATACACAGCAATCCACAACTGCAGACCAAACCAAGTTGGGGGTGGTATTGCAATCTATTACTCTAACCAATTATCTTGTATCAGCACCAATTGCTTTAGTGATGAATATGGAGAATACATTTTTGCTAATTTTACTGTGAAAAACCTTAAGACACCTATAACAATCGGTGCCATTTACCGGATACCCCACACTAACATCCCAAACTTCAGTGAGAAATTAAAGGCACTAATAACAAACAGACAAATGAATAAGCACCACCTTCTCTTAGCTGGAGACTTCAACATCAACCTTGGCCTACTAGATGATCAGCCTGTAACTGATTTCATCAACAATATGAACAACACACTTCTCATACCAACAATAACTAAACCAACCAGGCTCACTGAAACAAGTGCAACCATAATAGACCACATATGGACCAATATACTAGCCCCCCTTAAATCAGGGATAATCACAGATAGCACTACAGACCACTACCCTACCTTCCTCTTGACAATCATTAGTAAACCACCACTTGAATACAACAAAGTCTCATTTAGACTCCATGACGAGGCCTCAATAAGGAAGTTCACAGCTGACCTAGAGACTGTTGACTGGCCTAAAGAATTCTCCAAGGCCAATGGTATTGACGACTGGACAGACATTTTTTCTTAACAAACTACTTAGACTATACAACAAACATTGTCCTATAAAAACGAAACAGATCACAAACAAACGGCTTGGTTGCCCATGGCTAACCAGCACCATTCTGAAATCCATTGATAAGAAACACCAATATGAAAAGCAATATAGACAGGGCTTAATACACAAAGATATTCTTAAACACTATTCATCAGTCCTCACCAAAGTAATAAAGAAAGCCAAACAACTATACTACTCCAGTAGATTCACTGACACAAGAGGAGATATAAAAAGACCTGGAAAACACTCTCTCAGATTCTAGGGACCCACAAACTGAAAAAAAAACAAGAATATTGTCCTAACTAAACCTAATGAAACACCACTACAAACCCACCGACACAGCTAACAAGATAAACGACTTTTTCTCAACCATAGGTTCTAATCTCGCCAATAAAATCCCACGTACCAATGCCATGCCGGGGCTACCAAGAGGGGAAATTTTCCCCAAAATTTCCTTCTATCTTGCCCCCAACTAAAAAAAAAGGCCCACGGAAGCCCCACCGAGTTTAAAATAAAATTTCACTTAAAAAAACTCGGGGAATCGGGTCTCATTCCCACCATTATTGTACAAGAAGGGGGCCCATGGTTCCTCCCCCGCATACAAACTCTTTTGTTTTTTAACCCAAGTCACTAGAAGCTAGCCCCTTTCCCTGAAACAAATCCCTTCAAGGGGGGCTCCTTGGCGGGGGGAAAGGCTCTTGGTCTGAGGAAAAACCCCTGTCGGTTTCTTCCTCAGACCAAACCCTTTAATTCCCCCCCAAATTTTTCCCCCCCCCTTTAATCCCACCCTCCCCATCCCCCCCCTTTTTTCCTTTCCCCCTTTCCTTTCCCCTCCCCCTCCCACCCCTCCCTTTTCCCTTCCTTTTTTTTGGCCTTCGTTTTTTCCCTCCCACAGGCCGTAGTTCCAAACATGGGGGAAAGGAAAACCGGGGGCCCCATCCCTTTCCCGGTTGGGTTCGGGCGGTTTGGCGTAGTTTGCCGGGGGAAAACTGGTTTGCCTGGGGATGTCCCGATCCCTCCCCGGGTATCCCGGAGAGTTTTTGGGGGGGCCCTTTTGGGCGATGGGATCTTTTGGAAGCCACCTTTGGGATTCCGGGGGTGGTGGCTGAAGGATAATATTTTTGGGCGGATATCCAGCCGCCCTTTTTTTTTTTTTTTTTTTTTTGTCCACCGAGGTACCCGGGCAATGTGGGGTTTTGCTATCCCGGATTGCGGGGTTTAAACGGGGCATGAAGGGTGGGGGGTAGGGCACGGTTCCTCGCATTTTGCGCTACAAAAGGGGTTGCCCGAGTCCCTTGGGCGCGGAGGGAGTTTTCCGGGCCCCTTTTTCCATTCCTCCGGGGAACTTTTCCTCCCCGCACCCCCCCCCCTTTTTTTTTTTTTCCTTTTTTTTATTTTTTTTTTCCCCTTTTCTTCTTTCTTTTTTTTTTCAAAAAACAAAAAGCAAAGGAAACCAAACCAAGGGCACCCCTTACCCATAAAAACCACTCCCCCCCCCCGGCCCCCTTCTTGATACCGCACCCCTTTCCCCTGCCCCTTTGCCTTGTGTTTAGCCCCACTCTTGGGAACACTCCTAAAGCCCCGTACCTTTGCTGGTGCGTTTCCTAAACCCGCTTCGGGTTTAGGGGGGCTTAAAACTAAACCTCCTTCGTTTGTCTAAACCCGCTCTCCCCTTGGACAAATGCACCTCAGGGGTAATGGGGGGGAGCTTCAGTTGTTTTTCTTCCGGGTTTCCCCCTTTTTGGTTTGCTTCTTACAAAAAACCAAAAATTTTAACCTGGGGCTTTTTTCCCAAAACCAATCTCGGGCCCTAAAATTTTATTGTATTTTTCGGACCCTTTCCCAGGGGGGGGACCTTTAATGAAAGTCCCCTTCTTCTACCGAAATGATTTTTCCGTACTGTAAAACTATTTGTCCATACCTCGCGGCATTACACTGCACCCCGGGTATCCATTTGAATAAGGGGGTTAACAATATTTTTTTTTTTTTTTCTCTCTCCTTTTTCGAGCATTTTCTATCCCAGACTTTGCCTTTTTTGGGTTTCTTTCCTTCCCCACCACCACTTCTTTTTCCGGGTGATTTTAATGCCCACCATTTTCCTCTGGGGGGGTCTCATTTGACTCACGTGGCATTCGGGTTGGGAGGTTTTTTCCTTGCCCCCCTAAAAACCCCCCCCCAAATTTTTTAAATTACGGGACTACTCCCACCCTTTTTTGATCCTCGTACTCAAACTCTCTCTTGAAATGGGTTTCTATCTCTGCCTTCCTCCACTGAAACTAATTTAAACCGGGGCGGGTTCTCCCAACTTACATGACGCAAACATTTTCCGATCATTCTTATTTCCCTCCTTCCTATTCCCCCCTTTTTTCCGTACCCTCGCGGGGCAATTTGATCGGGAAAATTTTGGGATCTTTCCTCAAAAACCCTCACTGCTTTTATGAGGTTTTTCCTTTTTCCCTCCCCCATTTTATGAGCCCTACACATCTTCTCGACATCAGTTTTAACCACAGCTTTCTTTTAAAAACTATACCCCAAAACCCCAGGGAGGCATTCTCAAAGTGCGTCCTTGGGGGTTTTCCTGCGGTGCTCGTGCAGACGTTTAAAAAGTGCTGCCCTGGGGGAGGAAACCCGGGACAATAGAACCGCTGAAGACTTGTTGATTTTTAAGCAGAAGCGTGCGATCGCTTTTGCCCCTTTCATCCGGAAGCAACGCACTTTGTTGGGGGAGACTATGTTTCCACCAAACACCTCTGCTTTTCTATGAGTGCAGTCTGGAAAAAAGTGGGAAATTTTGTGGTAAATACCCTCCCCGACCCGGCCCGTTCTAAAAGGTCACTGGTTTTTTTGTAAAAACAAACCCTCTCGACTTGCCATTGAACTTGGCACACTTTTGGTCCAAATTTTTCCCCAGGGCTCCATCTAAAGCCCCCCTTTCTTTTCCCCAAAACTGCCGGAGAGTTTGTCCCCCTTTACTTTTTTTATCTTCGGGGAAAACATTTTAAATTGGCCTTTTTCACTTCAAGAACTGGAGGCAACGCTTTTCAGCTTGCCCACAACGGGAGCTTTGGGGCCCGATACTTCATATTCGTAAAGGGTTTTCAAAAAAATTTACATCGGTCAGGGCCCCTTTTAGTTTCCCCTTACCCCCTCTTTAATCTTATTTGGGGCCCAAAGGGGTTCTTCCCCCGCTGTGGAAATCTCCCTTGTTCCCCTTTTCCCAAACCGGGACTAAGGGCATGAAAAACCCCCCACTACGCCCCCATCGCTCTTACTATTTCAGTTTTGCAAAATGATGGAAAAAGCCCAAAAATCGACGTTTTAAAGTGGTTTTTTAGAGACTCACAACAGTCCCCTCCCTAGTCCCAAAAAAGGCTTTCCCTAAAAGGGGCGTTTTACCATAGACCCCTTACTAAAGGGTTGGATAAATTTTGTTTGTAATCCTTTGCGAATAATCAATCCCTTAATTTTCCATATTTTTTGACCTTTAGAAGGGCTATGGAAAAACAACTTTGGAAAAAAATAATTTGGCCCAGGCCCATTCCTTTGGCCCCGAGGCAATCTAAACCCCCCCCTTTCCTTTTAAAAACTTTTTTAAATGACAGAAATTTCCCGGGTTTGAGTCAAAAATGTTTTTTTTTCCCCGGCCTTTTTTGCCAAGCGAAGGTGTCCCCCCAGGGATTTTGTTCTAAGGGACAAAAAACTTTTTTTCCTTGCTTTAAAAAGATTTGGCCTCTGTTTCCCACCCAATATTTGGTCATCACTCTAAGTTTATGACTTCGCTATTGCTTGTGCAGGCGCTGACGTCCCCCTTTTTTTGCATTTTTCCCACATGCGGGCGACCGTGTTTCCACTTGGGCCACCACAAAGGGGGTTTAAAATTTTTAAGTAACCAAAAACCACCAAATAACTTTCAAAAAGATCCGTTATCTCCGAACAACCTTTGGGATCTCTATGGCTCCCCAAACCCCGAACGTGATACAGTCAGGTTTCCCAGGCCTTCCTTTGACCTCGGTTTAACCCGGAAACCTCAATTACCTCTCTGAAAAGGGGAACTTTCCCCAGCCGGCAAAAACCCCCCTTAAAACCCTTGCTTCCCTCTTTCCTGGGGAGGGTGATCGTCCCAACTCTGCTTCGCCTACATTCACCCCCGTTTTAACGAAACTCGATTATGGTGACCAGAAAAAATTTTCCCCGGCCTCCCGGGTACTTTTCTCTACCTTTTAAATCTATTTCCCTCACCAAGGGTTTTCGGGTTTTTGCCTTGGTTTCTTTTTCGGCCCCTTTTTCCCCCGTTGAGAGCCTCTTAAAAGAACAAAATTTTTTCCCTCCTTTTCCCAATCGCCGTGATTCCCATGCCTTCCGTTACTAAAATTTCGTTTCCTCAAAGATCTCACAATCCCTTTTATTTAAAAAATGGCCCCCCGATAATTTGGGAAAACATTCTTATTCATTCGCCGCCCCTGTTTGCTCCGTCCCCCTTTTTTCTTTGCCTTCAATCACTTTTTTCTCCCCCTTCAGTTACCCCCCTTTATATTTTCATGTTTGCATTTCACTTTTTCCCCACCCCCCTGGGAAGTTCCAGCTGTTTGGTCTGGTTTTTTTCTCACCTTCCCCCCCGCTCCCAAAAGCTCAAACCCGCCTACGGGGGTTCCCGCTCCCCTTTTTCCCTTTATCAATTCCACTCCCATTCCCCCATGCCAAACCCCTGTGTCACAGATGGCTCTAAGTCTTTTGACGGCGTCGGGTTCGGCCCCAGTGTTTCCGGACAGCGTCGTACAGGGCATTTAAAATATCTTCAGCTAGCAATTTTTTACTGCTGAAAATGTATGCCATTCCTTTCAGCACTTTACGTATCGCATCTATGCCCTTTTTCAAACATTTTAGTAGCTCAGACTCCCTTAGTGCTTACAGGCTATAAAGAAAAAATTTATACATCTCATCCCCTATTTTCCCCATTCCAACTTTTGGGTACGCCGTATCCCTACCCCAAAATAAAGATAATTTTTTTTTGTTGGGTCCCTTTGGGCAAAGTCCCACGTACAGGGCAATGAACAGGCAGACACTGCTGCGCGGTCAGCAGTAAATGACCCAAACCCAAAATTTTCCCATCGAGGGTTTTTCCTTCTGGACTATTTTCTGGGAATAAAATTTCCCACCTTCGCCACCCCGTTTTTTAACAACTTTTTGGCAACTCGCCCGGTTTAAAAAACTTCATTCCCATTTAAAACCAGCAAGGTTTTCTGGCCGTCTTTCTTTTCAACAGTGCCGAGGTTGGGGGAAACCCCCTCTCTCCCCCGCCTTTGCATTTTTGGCCCACACTTTGTCTTAAATCATTTGGGGAACCCATGGGGAGGCACCCGTTTCCCCTCTGTAGCAGTGTTTAATTTCCCGTATCGATTAGGGCCCCCTTCTGTTAACGCCCTCTCTATCAACGAGCACGCCAGAAATTTTCCCCCCCCAACGTTCCGTCATTCGTTTTTTACTACTCTCTCTTTACCTTTCCCCTTCTTTTGGACCCTCCTTTTAAACCTGACTCTCCCCATTGACCCTTTTTTACAACCCCCGATTTACTCCAAAAACTCTGATGATACTTTTTGCACTCCCCTCAGCCCTTTCTAGTTCAGTCTCTTGCTGCCCTTTACCCTTTCACCATCCACTACCCCGCTGTTATCCGTAACCTATTACTCATCCATCTCCCTTTTGCTACCTGAGCCCTCGCTTCCTTCCTGCCCTGCAGCGCTGTATAGTCCTTGTGGCTTAGCGCTTCTTTTTGATTATAATAATAATCCTGAAACTACTCAAGATGGCAAGGGTTACACCAATACATAAATGTGGTGACCCTACAGATTTAAACAACTATAGGCCAATACCCAAACTTACCATTTGCTATCCAAAATCTTTGAGAAACTCGTGCACAGGAGACTATATTCATTTATAACGTCACAAAACATACTCAACCCCTGCCAATTTGGATTCAGGAAAAATAAAAGCACTAACGATGCAATTATAAAAATGCTAGATCTGCTTTACACAGCTTTGGAAAAATAAGGAATACCACTAGGATTTTTATTGACCTAAAAAAGCTTTTGACACAGTAAAACCAGGGCACCCTTTACTCCACAAACTTGACCTTATGGTTTAGAGGCCATGCGCTTGCATATTTCAAATCTTACCTTACTAATAGGTTCAGTATGTCACCATTAAATACACAGCATCAAAAAACACAGCCACTTGATACTGGAGTTCCGCAGGGAAGTGTCCTTGGTCTCCTGCCTCTTCCTCATATACATCAATGATCTTCCAAACGTATCTCGACACCTGAACCCCATTCTGTTTGCTGACGAAAACGACTTATGTCATCTCTCACCCTAATCTTGCAACCCTCAACACCCATTTTTAATGAGGAGCTGATCAAAATATCGACTTGGATGAAAGCCAATAAACTTCCCCTTAACGTTGACAAAACCTACTACATTATGTTTGCTAGCAGAGCAGGAGATGCGCAATTAACATTAAGATCGATAACACTCTAATTACCAGGCAATAAGAGGGCAAATTCCTAGGCCTATACCTCGACAAACAACCTGAACTTCAGCACCCATATCCAACACATAACTAAAAAAATATCCAAAACGGTTGGGATCCTCTCCAAGATACGATACTACGTGCCGCAAACTGCCCTTCTCACACTATACCACTCACTTAAATATCCATACCTCACCCATGTTATCTGTGCTTGGGTTCAACTGCAGCAACACACCTAAAGCCAATAATAACCCAACAAAGAGCCGCAGTAAGAATAATCACTAAATCCCATCCCTGGGAAACCCCCCCCCCCCTACTCTTCAAGATCTAAACTTACTCCCTGTTCAGTATATCCACACTTACTACTGTGCAATCTACATCTACAGGACCTTAAAAATTTCCCAAAATTAACCTTGACCTAAAACTCTTTCTTGATAGTTGTGACAGAACCCACAGGCACAACACCAGACACAAACATCTCTATGACATTCCCCGTGCCGACTAAACCTTTACAAAAATTCAATGTATGTCAAAGCCCTAAAATCTGGAAAAACCCTACCTGAAAATTCCAAAACTGCAGACAAAATCACACCTTCAAAACTACCATCAGAAAACATCTTATCTCCCTGATACACCCTGTCAACTAATAATACGAATACCACCTGGTGGTTACACTTACACTCACTCACCCATTTTGAACCATAAACAAAATATCAATCCAATCTCAAAATAATGAATCTTAACTAGTCAAAAGCTGGCCTGTGATACTCCAATACTGAAACTATGTATAGTGCCAAAACAAAAGCATTCACATTGCTAAACTCACAACTAGTATTTAGTCACTTAGCCATAATACCAACTTATCTCATAATTCTGTAACATTTTAAACCTAAGATTTAATATAAGTCTGCCCGAAATGCCTAGCCATGCTAGGCGTTCTAGTGATACACTCTGTAATTATTATTTTACTACATGTAAACCACACAATAACCAAATTCTGTAAACTCAGCATTGTAATACTTATAGAGATTAAAGTTTGAATTTCAATTGAATTGAATTGAAAAAAAAAAAAAAGAGAATGAGTTAATTTTTCCATTTTTTGTACTTCCGCCAACTTTTGAATTATATTTCTCCCATAACTCGAGAACGTCTCGGGTGTACGGTAACCAGGACCAGTTTCTTGGAACAAGGGGTATGTTAAAATGTTCCATTGAAGGAAGGAGGGAATAACATCCACAATCTCCAGTGTCGTAACGTCAAATAAGATAAGATTTCGTTCGGATTTTTAACCCCGGAGGGTTAGCCACCCAGGATAACCCAAGAAAGTCAGTGCGTCATCGAGGACTGTCTAACTTATTTCCATTGGGGTCCTTAATCTTGTCCCCCAGGATGCGACCCACACGAGTCGACTAACACCCAGGTACCTATTTGCTGCTAGGTGAACAGGACAACAGGTGTAAGGAAACGTGTCGAAATGTTTCCACCCACCGGGAATCGAACCCGGGCCCTCCGTGTGTGAAGCGGGAGCTTTAGCCACCAGGCCACCGGGCCACCTAGTTAAATAAGAACATACCAAAAAATTAGAGGCCTGGAAACCTCCAGGTATACCCCAGGTATACTCCAAGTGTACTCCAGGTATACTCCAGGTATACCCGAGGAATACTCCAGGTATACTCCAGGTATACCCCAGGAATACCCCAGGTATACTCCAGGTATACCCCAGGTATACTCCAGGTATACCCCAGGTATGCTCCAGGTATACCCCAGGTATACTCCAGGTATACCCCAGTTATACTCCAGTTATACTCCAGGTATACTCCAGGTATACCCCATGTATTCTCCAGCTATACTTCATGTGTACTCCAGGTATACTTCAGGTGTACTCCAGGTATATTCCATGTATACCCCAGGTATACTCCAGGTATACCCCAGGTATACTCCTGTTATACCCCAGGTATACTCCAGATATACCCCAGGTATACTCCAGCTATGCTTCATGTGAACTCCAGGTATGCTTCAGATGTTCTCCAGGTATACCCCAGGTATACTCCAGGTACACTCCATGTATACACCAGCTATACTCCAGGTATAATCCAGGTATACCCAAGCTGTGTTCCACAAGGCACAGTACTCGCTCCCATCTTGTTTCTCATCCTCATATCTGACATAGACAAGGATGTCAGCCACAGCACCATGTCTTCCTTTGCAGATGACACCCGAATCTGCATGACAGTGTCTTCCATTGCAGACACTGCAAGGCTCCAGGCGGACATCAACCAAATCTTTCAATGGCCTGCAGAAAACAATATGAGTGAGCAATTAAATGGTATAAAATACCGACAGGTTGTTAGGTAAGACACATATGCAACAGTTAGGTATCTTTATTTCGAAACGTTTCGAAATAAAGATACCTAACTGTTGCATATGTGTCTTGCCTTACAGAAAACAATATGAAGTTCAACGATGAGAAATTTCAATTACTCCGGTATGGTAAACACGAGGAATTTAAAACTTCATCAGAGTACAAAACAAATTTCGGCCACAAAATAGAGCGAAAAACCAACGTCAAAGACCTGGGAGTGATCATGTCGGAGGATCTCACCTTCAAGGACCATAACATTGTATCAATCGCAGCTGCTAGAAAAATGACAGGATGGATAATGAGAACCTCCAAAGCTAGGGATGCCGAGCCCATGACACTCGTCAGGTCGCTTGTTCTATCTAGGCTGGAATATTGCTGCACACTAACAGCACCTTTCAAGGCAGGTGAAATTGCTGACCTAGAAAAGTCAGAGAACCTTCCCCGGGGCGCAAACGGGATAAAACACCCC
>NC_069433.1:39389150-39457636 GCF_026875155.1 Cherax quadricarinatus | reverse complement strand
GTTTAAACCCCCATGGGTTTATTCAAACTTGGGTAGTTTCAAATTCGGTTAGATAAATACACGAGTGAGAGGGGTTGGATTTTAGTGAGACTTGCATAATGAGTAAATAGAATCATCAAAATTTATTTCTTGGGTAGCATTGAAAATTGGGTTGGGCAAATATTTTGTAAGTGGGAAGGATTGTAAAGGACCTGCCTAGTATGGGCCAACAGGCCTACTGCAGTGTTCCTCCTTTCTTATGTTCTTATTAGCCATCTTCCACGTATCAGACACTACACCTGTTTGAAGAGATAAATTAAAAATATTAGTTAATGGTTCACACAGTTCCATTTTACATTCCTTAAGAACCCTGGAAAAAAGCTCATCAGGACCCGGCGACTTATTTTGCTTCAGTCGGTCTATTTGTTTCATAACCATTTCACTAGTGACTGTGATGTTATATAATTTATCTTCTTCAGGCCCACTATAAAAATTAATTACTGGAATACTGTTAGTGTCTTCTTGTGTAAAAACAGAGAGAAAATAATTATTTAAAATCGAGCACATTTCGTTCTCTTTGTCAGTAAGATGCCCATAGTTATTTTTAAGGGGACCTGTCTTATCTCTAACTTTTGTTCTACACACCTGGAAAAACCTTTTAGGGTTAGTTATCGAATCCCTAGCAACTTTAATTTCATAGTCCCGTTTAGCTTTTCTTATCCCCTTTTTAATGTCCCTCTTAATGTCAATATACTGATTCATAAGATGACCCTAACCTCTTTTGATATGCCTATAAATTCCTTTTTTATGCCCTAAAAGATATTTGAGCCTATTATTCATCCTTTTTGGGCCATTTCTATTTGATCTAATTTCTTTATATGGGATAAACGTTCTTTGGGCAGCAACGTATGGTGTTCAGAAAACTGTCATATTGATACACAAATAACCCGCACATAAAAGAGAGAAGCTTACGATGACGTTTCGGTCTGACTTGGACCATTTACAAAGTCACACTAACCAGAAGGGGAGCAGGACGGCTTATATAGGCAGGAAGAGGTGGTGGTGGTGGTAGTAGTAGTAGTAGTAGTAGTACAAAGACACCCAGACGCCGCACATGTGTCTTAATTTCATCAGTAGTAGTAGTAGTGGTAGTTGTAGAAGTGGGGAATAAGGAGGACGAGCCAGTAAAATAAAAAGAAGGGGAGCACTGCAAGGGACTAGGTGCCACAGAGGGAGAGCAAGCACACAGAGGTGCTCTTCCCTTTCTCTTTCCTTTTTTCCTCGGGGTTGTCTTTTCTCTCTTTGTCTCGTGTTTCTGTTCCTTTTTCACTTTTTCACCACTTCCCATTTCACGCACCTCTGTGCGCTTGCTCCCCCTCTGTGGGCACCTAGCTCCCTTGAAGTGCTCCCTTCCTTTGTATTTGACTGGCTCGTCCCTCCTTATTCCCCACTTCTACCACCACTACTACTACCTCTTCTACTACTACTACTGATGAAATTAAGACATATGTGCGGCATCTGGGTGTCTTTGTTGGGGACGTTTCACATCCAGTGGCTGGCTGGATGGCAAAACGTCTACGATAGGATGCCCGGGTGTTGCGCATGTGTCTTAATTTCATCTTGTCGGTATTATATGCCATTCTTGTACTACTACTACCACCACCTCTTCCTGCCTATATATAGCCGTCCTGCCCACTTCTGGTTAGTTTTGATTTTGGGTAAATGTCCAAGTCGGACCGAAGCGTCGTCGAAAGCTTCTCTCTTTTATGTGCGGGTTATTTGTGTATCGTTCCAGTCACGGTATTGTGCCTTTTTTTGTTATTTGTCATATTGATAGCTCTCTTCATTACCCCAGTCAACAGATGATAAGTGTTCTCTAAGCCCATTGTAATCTGCTAAGTAAAAAATCTGGAAACTGTTCTGAGCTATCCCTATATCATACTGCCATTCTATGCTAAAGGTAATTGACTTGTGATCGCTTGTGCCAAGTTCCTCTGTAATTTCTAAATTATTAACAAGGGTTTCCTTGTTTGCCAGAACCAAATCAAGCAGTTTATTTCCCCTTGTAGGTTCTGTCACAAACTGCTTCAAAAAACAGTCCTGAACTACTTCTAGGAAGTCTTTTTGATTCTAAATTCCAGTCAAAAAATTTCCCAATCAATGTGACTAAAGTTTAAGTCCCCTAGAATTACTACATTATTGTGCCTTGTGGCCTTAACAATTTCCTCCCACAGTAATTTTCCTTGGTCCCTATTAAGTTTGGGGGGGACAGTATATCCACTCCTAGAATCAATTTTTCATGGCCCTCTGAAAATTCTATCCAGACAGACTCTGTATGTGTTATTTCAGATTTAAAACCCTTAAACGGTCCAAACGTATTTATACGTCCACACGCGTAGCGCCCAAACGTATATATACTTTTTCCCTTTGTCATTCATTCAACATTGCCACAATAAGCCTGAGTCACCTAGACAGGAGAGAATGGGTGTGCGCACTCACTGTGTGCCATATTAAAATAATTGGGGATGCTGGGTACCATATGCTCTTTTTTCCTTTTAAAAGAAAAGATTGTTTTTTTCCTCAAAAAAAGTTGGGGCGTACGCGAGTGAACAATATATATACTTTTTGGACCGTTTAAGGGTTAATACCCATTTTTATGCAACAGTTCAAGCGATCTCGGACATACAGTGCCACCCCCCCCCCCTTACCGATATTTCTATCTACTTGGAACAATTTAAACCTGAATGTGACATTCCGCAGGCATGTCCCGACTTTTGGAATTAAACCATGTCTCAGTGATTGCAAATACATCAATGTTACCTGCACTAGCAACTAATCTCAACTCATCCATCTTTTTCCCTAGCACTATGGCTATTAACATAATATATTTTTATAGACCCTCCTTTTTCTTTACCCTTCCTGCTCATATCTGTTTAATAATCCTATTTACTCACGTCCAAGTCCCACTCAAATCCATTCCCTCTCACTCATGTATTTATCCAACTAAATTTGAAACTACCCAGGTTTTGGCTTCGATAGAACTTGGGTAGCTTTAAAAAGAGATTGGACAAATATATGAGTGGGAGGGGATGGGTATGACTGGTGTCATGGGTACATAACAACATAAAGGAGGAACACTGCAGTAGGCCTGTTGGCCCATATAGGCAGGTCCTTCACAGATCCACCCCCACTAACGAAATAACGTACCCAAGCAATAAGCGTTGACAATTCTATTTACTATCTTGACTGTGTGGTAATGGAGTTACACAAAGCTGACATCGAAGAAATGCTCAACACTGACAATGATGCCATGTTGTGCATTCCTTGAGTGATGGTGAAATTAGATGAATTGTGATATAAATAAGCTGTTGAGTTGATATTAGCATCATATTGGGAGTACGTATTTTGTCGTGCCTCCTAAGAGCAGGAATTCCGCTGGAAGGATTAATGCCATTTCAATTAATTTAAATGAGGAAAATTTACTCAGCATACAAACAAATCAAGATACAAACAAGGTCACGGAACAGATTAAATTCGTAAGCTGAGGTTCCACTGTACATTAATTTATATAAGTGACAGCAAAAATGCAAACGTCATTCAATTTCAGAAAAGAGAGATTACACACCCAAGAGTGATTAGAGGAGTTTCAATATTAGAATAGCTGGTAAAGTTACTAATGTACAAACAAAAATTATGAAAAGGTTATATAAGAAAAATAATGTGGCAAGGGGGGTGACATTGGGAGGAGGTGAATTTGAAAGGGAAAGAGGAAGATGGTACATGTAAAAGTTTGTACATATGTGAGGGTAGAGGCAGTGTTAGATATCTAAAAAGATATTATTACAGGGTCGTGTAATTTTATTATATTTATCGGATGGTTTTATGGGGGGAACATATGCAACAAACAATATAAAATAGATATTAGTTTTATGGCAAAATTATTTATAACTGAAGATGACTTGAGTATGTACATGTACAATATTTAATTTACTATCTTATTTTTTACATATATTGTGTGTGAAAAGTTGTTTATATTTTATTTGTGAAACTCTAGAGTTATTTTGACCTTTTCTTGATATTCCTAGTCATCTAATTAGGGGTTGAATTATATTTTTTTTTCTATATTTTCTGTTAGAGACCAAAAAAAAAAAAAAAAGTTGGTAGCATTTCTATAATATGAAAAAGTCAAAAGTTATTTTTGTCTTGGAATTTATATTTTCTTTCATACATGATATATTTTTCTACCAGATATACTGTGTGCTTACTACTGCATATGTAAAAAAAAAAAATACTGAGCAGTCAGGCTGGTTGGTTCTGGATTTAAATAAAAGTTTGTCTTTCCTTTGGTTCTTGAAAATGATATGCATGGGAGTCATTGGGGTGCCAAACAATATTCTAAAACATTTAAAAAAAAATAAAATATATTTGTCCCTTGTATACTGTATTGAGGTTTCCTCTCCACTCCCCTGCTTTTAATACACATCTCCCTCGTTGTCAGTGACTTATTTATGTTATCCATGGATACGTAGCCACTCCTGAAGTTCTGGTACACAAGTTTGCCACTATTACATAGATTAATAAAATTAATCAATACTCTTAAATAAACATAGGTTTAAAGTTTGCCACCTTAATGAATTAAACTTCATGAGCATTGTTGTTTATAATTTGTTTTGTAATAAACATTGCAGAAGTAATAAAGCTACAGAGGTCTTATATAACAGAGATGTGACCTCACATGCACACTCAGTGAGGTATCTAGCAAACATGACTGTACGTGTAATAATAAATAAAAGTAATAGTAATATTGTTTCTACAAAATACATGATACAGCTGATAGAGACCTAGTTGCATTGTTGCCATACTTTATAGAAAACCCCTGGTTATGCAGAGCATTTTGGGCAGCCTAAGTTAGGGCTTGTTCCCCAGGATGTGACCCACAAACAGTTGGCTAACACCCAGATACCTAGTTTGCTAGGTGAACAGGAGCAGTAGGTATAAGGAAACATGTCCAATGTTTCACCCCTGCCAGGGATCAGTCTCGGACCTCAGTGTGCAAGCTGAGGATGCTTCCAAGCCATAAGAAAATATGAAAACACTTAGAATTTGTACAGGTTGGCCATCACTAATCTGGCGTCATTGGGGACCTGTAGGGTGCTGGATTAGCGATTTTTTTCCGGATTACAGAGTGGTTAGGTTAGAATACACTTAACCCTTTGGCGATATTTACGCATCAGCGATTTCACCCAAACTTTACGCCCTATTTTTACCCATTTCCATTGTTCCAGTTTACCAAACTCCCGCTATTTTACTAGTATTCCTTCTATTCTGTCGACTGAGTACAAGAAACTGCCCATTTACCTATTTCATCTACCAATAGAGTGGTCAGAAATTGGTAATTTGGCTAATTTTGCACAAATTTCAAGAGATGCCAATTTCAAAATAGGGTCCAGAATAAACAGTGCAGACATTCCTGGCACTAAAATAACATTTTCTCAGTTCATCAGTCACATCTCCAGGCCCCTCTTATATTACATTTGCTTTCCATTTTGAATTTTTATTCACACAAAAAATAGAAGATATACTATTCTGAAGACTACTGCATTATTGTAAATATTGTATATATAATGTCAACCCATTCGTGACTGCATATTATACTGGCCAGTTGGACACACATTGGACAGTGAACATCGTTTGTTTACTCTAGAACATAGGCAAAATTTAACATTTCCACTACTTTGAGCTCAATTTTAATGGTACTTTCCAGCATGAGACCAATCAAAATTATATCTATTTCTGTAATATATCTTCCATTCTATCAAATGAGACCAAAAAACGAGAATACCACCATACAAAACTGCACTACAAAATCACTGTTTTACACCAAAAGCACAGTTACCATTTTTTTTTCATTTTGCACTGCATACTGCAGGACTTTTTTTATATAGTGCACACTTACTACACAGACCTATTCTCTCATATGTAGGCCCAAATTTACTGGTCACAGCTTATCTGAGTTAGCTGAGCTCATGGCAACCGACAGTGGCTTCAAAGCAGCTTATCTTTTATGGACCAATGTACAGTGTATGTGCTTTACACAATGAGAAGCATTTCTTTTATTCGTTGGAACCATGGCTAGGGCTAAAAGTGAGCAGGTTTATAACAATAAATGGGGAAAAACACAATTGAAATGATTTATGCAGCAAGTAGCACCACCAAACAGTAGCAGCAGATTGGTGTAGCGACCCGAAAATTTGAAATTATGCTAGCCGTAATAGGTGACGGATTACTGATAGAACCGGATTTATGATGGCCAACCCATATTACTCTTCACTGTAACTAACATTGCATATTAAGATGCATTTCTTGTGATCTTATTGCATGTCGTACTGTGTATTTAACCCGTAAACGGTCCAAACGATATATATACGTTTTTTCAACATTTGAAAGTATGTAAAAAAAGTAATCTTCTTTTTGTTTTTTTACATTTGAAGATGTGTAAAAAACTTTGATCTACTTTTTTTTTGTTATATTTGAAAATATGTAAAAAAAAACGTAGATCTGCTTGGACCGTTTACGGGTTTAAATATGTATAACCAGTCTATGCTTGATTATCAGGCATCTACTGTGAGGGGGTGTATGTAAAACACTAATGTGCATCTGAATTTTTGGGCTTATTTTTATTAGTTCAGTAGATCACATCACTTCGTCTGATACCATACATCAGTATATTTGATGGACCACAATAATTTGTTTTAATTGTGAGGTTAGTCACATCTGTTATATAAGACTTCTGTAGCTTTATTACTTTTGCTGTGCTTGATAATGTGAGAAAACATGAAGCACTTGGAATAACACTACTGTACTTTCAACTGCGGTTAAACTGCACAGCACTAAATAACAGGCACCTACTGCCAGTATTTTTTTTGTATATATTCAAGCTAAGATTCTTACTAAACCTTGCACAATATGCACTGTGAAAAATGCTAGGTACAACCCAATTGTTGCATGAGAATCTTTCTAAGTAGTTTTGCTACACATACTCCTCACTACAATCAAGCTTTAATGGAAAATGGTCAACCTATAACTTTTATTAGACTAGTATTCTCATTTTGTAAACACTGTGGAAGACATTCACATAAAGGCCACTGTTACTTACCATTAATGTTACACCATGTATGCTAAGTGTTTTTAAATAAACATGGGAATTTAGTCATTTTAAACAGCTTCTATTCATACAGCTATGGCATATCAAAAAATTTTTAGTGAACATGATTGTAATTTTATCTGTGCCGTAAGAATATCCGTATTGTCATATACAGTGCATGGTGAAAATACAGTGGTACCTCGGGATACAAACTTATTTTGTTCACTGAAGGCTGTTCAAGTGCTGATACCGAACGAATCTGTTCCCATAAGGAATAATGTAAATTGGATTAATCCCTTTCAGACCCCAAAAATACACTTACAAAAGCACTTACATAATTGTTAGCGTTTTGAGCTGTTCGTATCCGAGGTACTACTGTAGTTAAAAAAAAGTTTAAATTCATTTTTTCATTATTCTTCATCCTGGCATATACCAAAAACTCAGCTTAATTGTATGATTAATACAAATACCTAGTATATTACAGTACTATTAAAATTAAATGCATTTAAACAATATGACAATACGTTATCTTTATATTTTTTGACACATTGTACATTTTTATATGTTAAGGTAGGAATGTTATAAATATATTCTGCTTGTTTTATATATTAGCCATAAAAGTGCATGATAATAAAAATCTTAGGCATTTTCTATGACAGGCACGTGTGCAATGAATTCTTTTTTTCTCTAGACAGAAGTCTCCCGCCAAAATATCGTGACTCAGAAGAGAAAACTCATGCACCATTATTCAGTCAGTCACTGTCTTGCAGGAATTCAGATTATGCTCTGACTGCATCATCTCCCACCCCTCCCTCCTTCAGAAAACAAGCACTGTCTACCAACTCCAGTACTCAAATCTGGTTACCAGTTTTCTGGAATCCTTCATAAATGTAACCTTGCTCATACTCCAACAGCATGTACACTAAAAGCTACTTGTCTCCATTCACTCCTATCTAATATGCTCACACAAGCCCCTAAAACTCAGTCTCCTTTATTCCTTCATCCAGCTGTTCTGGGAACACCCCAACCCCCTCCTACCCTCCACCCTAGATTAATACACCCATCCTCTCTACATCCCAAACTATCTTGACCCCCCCCCCCTTCTCAGCTTTTTGAATTATACCCTTGGTGACCCCACATCACCCTTTAATTTCTATGCTCTGAATTCTCAGCATGATATTCACACCACACATCATTTTCTAGCAAGATATCTCCATGTTATACACCCATATAAGAGTTGGTGTCACTATATTCTGATACATTCCCCCCCCCCCCCTTTTTTTTTTTTTTTTGCACCTCCTTAGATAATTATTTTCCACAGATATTTCAACACACCACCCACCTTTTTCCCCCATCTATTTTATGGCTCATCTCATCTTGTATAGACCCATCTGCTGATATCTGCTCCTAAATATCTAAATACATGCACCTTCTTCCATACTCCCTTCAGTCTGATATTTGTCTATCAGTGCCTAGACTTTCTTATACTTAATCACCTTGCTTTTTATTTAAGCTCACTTTTGATTTCCGTTTTTTACATATCCTCCCAAATTCATCCACCAAGCTTTGCAATTTAGCCTTCGGAATCCCTAAAAGAACTGTCATCAGTAAAGAGCAACTGATAGCTCTTGCACTGCATTAGACCCAACATCTTCAATCCTATACCCCAACCCATCTATAAATATGTTAAACCAGTGTGGCAGCACTGTATAGCCCTTGTGGCTTAGCGCTTCTTTTTGATTATAATAATAATTAAACCAGTGTGACATCATGTATCCCTGTCTATTCCGCTCCCTCTTACATGCCCTAGCCTTAGCCTTCATCTGCATTTACTTCACATGTTGAAGCTGTGGTGTCAGAGTGGGTCATATTTGGTGTATACCTCATGCACAGTTATCAGTATCTATTATTCTAACTGGATAAATAATGTCCTAAACACTCAAATGCAATTCCACCCTAAAAACACTTCTTTTATCCCTCTCGCTTCAAAACGTGTCACGTTTGCACAAGATTATCCATTTAACATTACCTGGTTGACCTGTGTGAAGTCAGCTTCTAGTAGGTTATCTAGCTTAGTCCTCTTCTTTCCTTGGCAATAAAACTAGCTTACAGGTATGAAATTTTCAATGGGTTTAGCACTTAATGATTATAATAATACAAAATTTTCATTTTTTTTTCCGCATTATACTGTACTACACAAAAAACTGTGCTTTGTCCTAAAACACCATTGCATATTCACTTGAAAGTGAATTCTTTCAATATAAGTCCCTAAAGAAGCCATAAACTTATTTATGGACATCAATAAAAACCTAAAATGTGGCAGAGAAAAACGCCAGTGCTTACAGTACAATAACGTATCCATATTTCCACACCTACTTTGTTTTAAAAACTACTACTCATTGTTAGATTCATGTATTCAAATAACTTAAACACAAATTATTACAACAATCCTTTGGTTCAAAATAGTTTCTGTACCAATTCATGTATTCATATTTATAATCACTTACAACCAGTATTAATTATAACAGTCCTTGCATTCAAATATTTTCTTCATTGGGTTTTCACTATTAACGTATACAGAAACTTTTTTAATGATACTATCTTTTACATAATTACTGTTTCTTTTTCATACAAACATGAGCATCAGCTAAATAAGTGCTGCACAGCAGTTACTTCTATCTCACAAAGTCTCTCTTTTACATACAAATGATGAGTCTTCATGTAAATTTTGTGAGATCAACAAAACAAGTTTGTTTTATAAAAACTTTTGTTGATGCAGCAGCAGTGCATGTAGAGATTCCTATATTTTGCTACAAATTCCTAAGAAAATATTATATTTTTTTACTATTAACAAACATCAATGAACTCTTAAGCTTACGAAAAAAAATCATAATCACCATATTAATATTTTATCTTGCTCAATACTTTAATACCAGCATTATCTAGAGATTTAATAACAAATAGATTAGATATGGTGATTATCAAAATCTACTTATTTATACAACTACCACCAATAAATATTTTCAGTAAAATACATCCTTGATAACACAGGTACTGAAGTATTAAGTATAAAATTAGCGAGATACAAGGAACCAAGGTCACTGTTGGCATGATATGCTGTGACACTGGCACCAGAGGGTGAATGCCAACATGGCGTCGGGTCACCTAGAGTCTGCAGTTTCAATGTGTATCTGTAGAGAGGAAATAGTTATATTATTTCATGTGTCACTGACAATATTTCTAATTCTTCTATGTCAAACCCCTCAAGGCAGGTGGACTGATGTTGTGAAGGGATGATGATCTTGATCCAAGAAACTGTACTTATCCTTCCCTTCCCAGGATCGAACATGAATGTCTCCCATAACATACTGAACCCCTGCCAGTTTGGGTTTAGGCCAAAACAAAAAAGCACAAATGATGCAATTATTCAGATGCTTGAATTACTATATACAGTACTTGAAAAAATGAATATCCTCTAGGGCTCTTCATAGACCTACGAAAAGCATTTGATACAGTAGACCACAACATCTTGCACCTAAAACTAGAGCATTATGGGGCCAGAGGATACTCTCTCAATTACCTAAAATCTTAGCTTAGTGATAGACACCAGTATGTATACACAAATGGCATGACCTCCAATACTCAGCCTGTGTAATTATTATAATAAAAAAGAAGTGCTAAACCTACAAGGGTCATACAGTGCAGCAGGGCAGGGAAAGATGCAGGGGTATTGGGTAGCAAGAGAGAGAGAGAGGATGATTATTAGGGCATGGAGTGCAGGGGTAGAGGGTAGCAAGAGATTGAGGTAGAAAGGGCTGTGAGGAGTGTTAGTCGTCATCATCATCAGTTTGTACAGTAAATAAGTTGCTGTCAAAAAGTCAATGAGTGTCTGAGTTACAGGAGGGTCCATCAGCAAGAAGGGAAAGTAAAGTAAAGGCAGTAGAGCGATGACGACGATGGAGGTAAATTCTGAGTGCTCATTGATAGTGGGGGCAGTCCAACAGAATGTGGCTAACAGAAACTGGAACCTGACAATTCTCACAGAGTAGAACAGGGCGCCTCTCCATGAGATACCCATGAGTAAGACGAGTGTGGCCGATGCGAAGACGGAGAGAGTAGTCTCCCAACCTCGACACTGACGACAAGAAGGCCAGAAACCTATACTCAGTTTAATAGGCTGTAGTTTATTATGGAGCAGATCAGACAATGTTGTTGCCAACAGTTGCGAATGTGAGTAGCAATTACAGCAAAATAGTTTGTGAAAGGAGCACTTCTATATTAAACTGGGTTATATACTGCTGACTGCACAGCAGTGTCTGCCTGTTCATTGCCCTGTATGTCAACATGACTGGGGACCCAACAAGAAACATCTTTGTGCTTGCTAAAGATACAATGTAACCAAAGTTGGATACAAAGAACCAGGGGATGAGGTGTATCAAATTTTCATATAGCCTGTAAAGCACTAAGGGAGTCTGAAACGACCACAAATGGTGACACAGGTATAGATGCAATACGGATAAGTGCTACAAGAATGGCATACAATTCAGCCATTTATTTATTTATTTATTTATTTCATAAAAATACTAGTCGAGGATAATAAAGGCCCTTGCACGATGCTGTCCGGAAACAATGCTGCGAATCTGATGCCGTCAGAAGACTTAGAACCATTGGTGTACACTGCGATGGCATGAGAATGAGATTGGAAGTGGTTAAGAAAAAGAGAGTGAGAAGCCACTGTAGATAGTTGGGCTTTCACGCATGGCAGTGGGAAAGAACAGACACGAACCACTGGAACTTCCCAAGGGGGTAGGGAAAAGTGAGATGCTACATGAACACAGAAAGGTGGTAACTCAAGAGAAGACAAGAGTGAATGTAGGCAAAGAGAAAAAGGATAGAGTAAACAGGGATGATGAACAAATAAAGAACATCTACTAACATCAGTGATTATCCTATATATGGAAGGATTGTGGAGGTCATGAGAGCGAACATAATAGCGAAGGCAATGAGGATCATGGTGATCAGGCAAGCATGGAATATTCGCCTCTGCATAGAGGATCTCAACCAGTGAACAGCGAAAGGCACCAAGGCATAAACATAAACCCTGGTGATGGATGGGATTAAGGCTAGAGAGAGTTGCAGGAGAGGCCGCTGAATATACGTGGTCACCATAATCAAGTTTCGATAAAATTAGGGCTGAATGTAGTTGAAGGAGAGTTCTGCAATCAGCCCCCATGAAAGATGAGCGAGAGTTTTAAGGAGGTTCTGCTGGCTATGACAAGTTGCCTTCAGAGAAGTAATGTGAGGTTTCCAGGATAACCTACGGTCAAACAGAAGGCCTAGAAACCAGACCGTATTACGTTTTGGGATACGCAAGCCATATAGGTACAATGGATGATCAGAGACAACAGAACACCTAGTGAAAGTAATCTAGTGAGTTTTAGTACTAGAAAATTTCAACCCATGAGCGGTGGCCCAATTGGAAACATGGTCGACTGCATGCTGGAGAGAAACTGCAATGAGGTGACAGTCAGTGCCTACACAAGCTATAGCGAAGTCATCACCACAAAGCGATGACCAAATATTGGATGGAAGAACAGAAGCCAGATCATTAATAGCAAGGAGAAAAAATGTTGTGCTCAGAACAAACCCCTGGGGGACACCTTCAGCTTGGACAAAGTCCTGGGAAAGTATATTATTAACCCGAACATGGAAATGTCTTTCAGTTAAGAAGTTCTTAAGAAAAATGGTAGATTGCCTTGGAGGCCTAAGCAGGGCCTGGGCCAAGATATTATACCTCAAGTAGTGTCATATGCCTTCTCAAGATCAAAAAGATGCAATAATTGAGCAGTTATTGGCAAAAGCATTAAGGACATATGTACCTAAGCATAGTAAGGGGTTGATGGTAGAATGGTCCTTGTGGACAGACTTGTGCATCTCTAAATACCACATCAAACATCAATTTACCAGACGTTCCATCACTTTTCAAACTGCACTGGTAAGAGCAATGGGACAACAGTGGGAGGCATCATGTCCCATAGTACCCGGTTTGCAGAAAGGGAGAACAATGGCAGATTTCCACAGCTGGGGAAGAACTCCTTGTGACCAAATAAGATTAAAGAGTTGTTCAAGGATTGCAAGGGCTGACTGATGTAATTGCTGTAGCATATGAATATGAATGCCGTCAGACCCAGCTGCTGATGATTGGCAAGCTGGGAGTGTTGCCTCCAGATCCAGAAGTGTAAAAGATACACAAGATTCTTCTCTGATAAAAGAAAAGGTTAAGGGCTCTAACTCTGGCAGACTGAGGAACGAAACAAGGGCATAGATGAAGCCCCTCAGAAAATAGTGCAGACAAGATGACTACCAATTTCGGTGGCAACATCAACACAGTTTGTGATATCAACACTGGCAACCTGAAGAACAGGAGCAAGGTCGGGAGAGTAGTATTTTCCCACTCAGTCTCTGTACTTTTTTGCAGACTGCAATCATAGAGGAAGCAGAGGTGATGGTAGAAACATAATCCCACCAGCAAGTGCGTTTAGCGTCATGGATGATGCGGCAAGCAACTGCTCGCTTCTGCTTAAAATCAAGGAGTCTGTGGTTCTATAGTACTGGTACCTGCCCCACTCAGTGCATTTCAGACATACTGCCCAAGCACAAGCAGGAGACCACCAAGGCATGCACTTCTGAGAATGCCTGCCCAAGGTTTGGGGTATAGAATGTGAAGCTGCAGTTAAGACTGAGTTTGAGAAGAGGTGTAAAAGCTCATTAATGGAGGACGAAGAAGGAGCCTCACTAAAAGCAGCTAGATGCAAGGAAAAGTCCCAATTTACTCGGTCAAAATGACACTGTGGGCTACGAGGAGGTGGTGAATATGAAGGAGAAGTAAGGATGACTGGAAAATGATCGCTGTCATGCAAGTCCAGGAGGACAGACCAGGTGAAGTCTAGTACAGTTGAGGAAGAGCAAACTGAGAGATCAATGCAAGAGAGAGAATGAGTACGAGGATCGAAATGGGTGGGAGTACCCATATTTAAAACTTGGAGGGGAGAGAAGCGAGAAAAGCCTCCAACTGAATGCCGCGGGAGTCACAGTGAGACCCCCCCCCCCCCAGAGGAAATGGTGGGCATTAAAATCGCCAAGTAACAGAAGTGGTGGTGGCGGTAAGGAGAAACCAGAAATGCAATATCTGGGATAGATAAGGCCCAAGGAGAGGAGATACAAAGAACAGACTGTATACCACTTTTTCAAGTGAATACATGCTGCAGTGTAATGCAGCGAAGTATGAACAAAGAGCTGAGGGTATGGAATACTGGTGCATATAAGTGGACTTTCATTACAGGTTCCATCGGAAAAGGATCCGATGAACATAATAAATCAAAGCTCGAGATGGGAGGGATAACAGCGGAGCATAATTTGGGTTCTTGTAAACTAACACAACAGGAAAATTGGGAGAGCAACACCTGGAGCTCACCCCAGTTATCCCTGAGGCCACAGATATTCCACTGTAAATAAGCCATGATTTGCAAAGAGAAATATACAAGAAATCTGAAGGTAGAGGTATCTATGGACTAGTAGGTTTAGAAAAGTCTACATGTGGAGGTACGGAAAACTTTTAAGCAGCGAAGGATTGAGACATTGTGAAGAAAGGAGTTGTGCAGATGGAGAAGAGTGAAGAGGAGGAACAGGAGGTGGATCGGTGTCCATCAATGGTCAAGTCTCCTTATATATTTTGAGACAGCTTCAAGTGTTTCAGAGGACAAGAATGTTGTATGTGGTACAATATTGGAGATGGAAGAAGGAGGTGAGTAAAGATCAGGGGGACAATGGACTGTACCAAAGTAGGGGGGGGGGGGGACGACGAAAGGGTAGAGGGAACTAGAGAAGCTTGGGAAGGGACAGGAGAGGAAGTGACCTGGGACGGGGCAGAAGAGGAAGAAATTTGGGAGGGGACAGGAAAAGATGGTACTGTACGAGGAGGAGGATGAACCTCCACACTCTTAACAGAGCCATTTAGAGGTGAAGAACTGGGTACAGAGACTGGGAAGGAAAAATGTGTAGGTTGCTGCAGAAGGGAAGGTGTTTTGGACTTTGGAGAAGGAGAGGGGTGATGGGGAGTAGGTGTTGTATGAGGTCTTGTAGACACAGAAACTTGTGAGCGAGAAGAGGAAGAGGTGAGAACAGAATGAGGTGCTGAGGTAAGGACCTCTGAGTCCAGGACAGCAAAAGAATTAGAGACAGGGGTGACCACAGAGGAGGCTGCAGAAGTTGGGACCCCAGAGGAGGGGGGACGTTTAATAACTAGTGAATAAGAAATACGGGGAAGTTTCCCTTGGAGGCACAGATGAGAGACTGCCATAGAATATGGGAGACTTTCTGCCTCTTTGAGACATCAGATTTCGCGCTCATTTAAGAAAACTTGGCAATGGCGAGAGTAAGATGGGTGAGCCAAATGACAGTTAAGGCAAGAGGGAGGTAGACAAAGATGTATTGGAATGGTCGTCGGGACCACAGACTGGGCATTCAGCCATGAACTTGCAATATTTTGCTGGATGACCAAAGCTCCAGCAATTTCTACACTGTTGCAATACATACAGAGGATGGAAGCTCACGGCAGTCAAAAGTTAAGTGAGCTACATTGCAAGGGTATTGTCTCTGCCTGCGGGCAGGGATGACATAAGTTCTACTTTGAGGATTGGGAGGACTTGGAGTTCTAGCTGTTCCAGAATGTCATTGCCACATATCTGGAAATTCTGTTGGACAGTGGTATGGGGCGAATTACAAGAATTGAGGGAATGATGTTTTTCAATAGTTACAGGAATAGTATCAATAGTTGTAAGGAGAGAAAGATCGTGAGCTTGGGTAGCATCCTGGACAGTGATGATGCATGTACCACTCTTAAAAGCATGAAAGGATATATCTCTACCAACATAGCATAGGAGCACCTTGCTAATACTATGGTCAGAAAGGTAGGTAGTAGAGGAAGTCAGTCATAGAGTAAAAAAACTTAGTCCATTGTGTATTTAGAAACATAGCATGGAAAGGGTGTGCGTGACATGTGTCTTTTCTGAATAGAATGAGAAGGAAGTGAAGAGATATCATCAGGTAATGGTCTTGGGCATTTAGGTGTGAGACCAGAGTTGGTCAGACGTGAGGCAGGTGGGCAATTTGAAAACTGCTGCACCGTAGAAGAAGCTGGAAGCATAGTCAAAGAAGAGCGAAGGTCAGATGTATCAAAGGAGTCAGTCGGAACCCCGGGTACCTGAAGCGGGTGACAAAATGGCACCAACAAGAGGTACAGGGCATTAGAAATGTCCGAAGAGTGGGTCAAATAACGAAGCAGGGTCAGAACAGGAGGCAGTATCAGGAAGGGGCCCAGGGGGAGCAGGTTCATGGATTCAGGACTCCATGGTTAGGTCTCTTCTTTCTTCTTGTTTTTTAGAAAAAAAAGTAGAGAAAAAAAAAAAGAAAAAAAAAAGGGGGGGGGGGAAAACATGGAGGAATAGCTCATAGGAGGCAAAAAAAAAAAAAAAAAAAAAAAAAAGCCGTAAAAGTAGTGCAGATACGGCATGGAACCCATGCCATACCCTACCCTTCATGCCAGTAAACCAGCAATCCAGGATAGCCACCTCGGTGGACAAAAGAGAGGGCGGCCAAACACCCGCCACAAAGCATACCTCCTTTGGCCACCACCCCCTGGAATCTGACAGGCAACCTCTAAAGATACACCAGTCACCCAAAAGACACCCAAAGCCCCCCCGACTGACTGGAGAGGGATTGGGACACCTCCAGGTGATCCAGATTCCACGGCAAAATGCATCCCCGCCAAGGACCTCAATGGAATGGAATGGACCCGGGTTTACCTTCCCCCTACCTAGGAACTAGAGTGCCTGTAGGGAAGAATCCCAAAGGTTTAGATAGGAAGGGAAAAAAGGGGGGAAATGGGGAGGAGGAGGAGAAAGGGAAAAAAAAGGAGGTGGGGGAAGTTTGGGATGGGGAAGGGGGATTCAAGGGTAATCAGTTTCGGTCTGAGGAAGGAGAGCAAAAGGTCTAATTCCTCAGACAAGAGCCTTTCACCCACCCAAGGAGCCCCCTTGAAGAGGTACTCAGCCTTTTGTTGTTTGAGTGCCACAGGGAAGTGTCCTAGGTCCTCACTCTCTTATTTACATCAATGACCTAATGCCCTCAACTTCTTGTAGATAACACCACTTATGTCTTCTCCCACCTAAAACCCCGCTATACTTTTGTGACACTGTAAACAATGCGCTAAAATAAAATATTTAAACTGGATGACACCCACACTCTCAATATAGATAGACAAAAACCCAAATTCGTGATTTTTGGAAACAGAGCACTGAATATCCAGCTAAAACATATCGATAAATGGTTTGCCCATTACAAGACACACTGAGGGCAAATTTCTATGTCTCCACCTTGACTGTAATCTTAAATTTCAAACCTACATCCAGCATTATAACTAAGAAAATTTCCAAAACAGCAGGCATCCCTTCCAAGATACAATACTATGTTTCCCCAAATGGCACTCCTTACTTTATATCACTCTCTAATTTATGTTTATATCACCATGGTATTTGTGCTTGGGATCTACCCCAGCCATCACTTAACCTTTATATAACCCAAAAAAAAGCTGCGGTGCGGATGATCACAAACTCCTGCCCCAGACAAAATACCCCACCACTCTACAAGGCTTGCACTTACTAACCTTTCAAGGTCGAGAGGCCCTCTCCTAAACTTGTTCTCAGGGTAGAAAATTTTCAAAAAAAAAAAAAAGTGAAATGATAGAGAATCTTTTTCGATCATAGTGACACCAAAAGTATGAAAAATTTTATGGAAAAATTACGGAATTTTGCTCTCGTGAAGTTTTGCGGTCTTGACGATTTTTTACGCATCGGCGATTTCGCCCACTTTGAGCCTATTTTTGGGCCAATTCCTATGTACCCGTGACAAAAAAATAACTATTCGCTAGAACTCCATTTTTTTACAAATTGAGTACAAGAAAACCACCCCTTTATTATTGTAGGATGATTGGGATTTGTGTGGGGATAAAGGGCAGTTATTTTGCAACATATAAAAAATTTAGCAACTTTATTTTTTTGTAGGAAAAATATAAGATATTTGCAGGGTTTCCCAATGTCTTTTTGTAGTGCCATTTAGGCCAGGAGATGTTGCCAAATAAAATTTTCAGTAAATATTTTTTTCTCACTTGTTGTTTTGGTTTCTATTGAAACTTAAGAAAATAAGGAAGGAGAAGTGAAAACTTCTTCTCATCACCAAAAATTGATAATCGAACAAGAGAAAAAATCGAAGTTCAAATGTTTGATTATGGGGTGCTGCCCTAGACCCCACCTTCATTCTCAAATTCGAAAAATTCTGAAATTCGAAACACTATTGGCCCCAATTGTTTTGGATCAAGGGATGTGGACCTGTATCTAAATATAAAATTAATTCCTCTTGCATGTTTATAAAGCTATCATGTAGTCTACAATTCATTCTTTCATATTAAAGTTATTTACCAAAGAGTTAAATATTTTCCTGGTGCACATGCAGCATAGAAGTGACTTCTATTGATCCATAATGCAAACTTGTAGACCTTCTTAAGTCTCCTAATGCTGCATGCCTGCTAAAACAGGTGGATGAGCTTTATGACATCATCTATAAAAAGGGTTGCTGCTTTGTACCAAGTGTCTTCTGCCATACTTGTTGGAGACATCTCCCATCCTTCACTCATTATATCATAAGGAAAATGCTAAACCCATGAGGGTTGTACAGTGTTGGGAATGGGAAGTAATGAGATTTGACTCCACAGATTCCTAAGTGCACCACTCACCCTTTTCCCCCTCATCAATTCTACGATTCACCTCATCCTTCATAGACCCATCTGCTGTCACGTCCATCAAATATCTGATATACATCACACCTCCAACTCTCTACTTCCAATCTGATATTCATTCGTTGTCACCTAATTTTTTTTGTTGTCCTCAATCACCTTTATCTTTCTTTTACGTACAGTTGGTCCCCAACTTTTCGTATTCCCGGCATCGTAAATTCGCAATCATATAGGTGGATTTTCGTAATAAACATGGATCGATTTTATAGGTTGACTCGACGAGTCGTAGTTCGTCGGGACGCTTACACACGGCGTGAGGCCAGGGCGGCAGCAGTTGGCATTGTTACAGTGAGCGAAGGTCCCCTAGCATGCTCCAGCGAAAATAATTTCATAATATTCCATTTATTTTAGTGCTTGAACGTACTAAAATAAGTAACCATTGCTCAAAGAAAGCTCATAGTGCCAAGGCTGTGGTTAAGAAGGGTGAGAAATACGTATTCAGAATTAAGAAAACCTCATTGTAACAATATGAAAGTGGTACAAGTGTGGCCGAACTGTCCCGGATGTATATGAAAACTCTACACAACATTATGTTCCTTAGTGGCCAAGTAAAAAATGAAATAAAGGATGCTGTTGTCTGCAAAGGGAGTAACTATGCTGACAAAAATGAGATCACAAGTATGGAAGAGTTGTAGAAGTTATTATTGGTGTGGATAAATGAGAAACAATTTGCAGGAGATACTCTTATGACTTTGTTTTTTGTGAGAGGGCAAACTTCGCAGCTCAGAATCTTGCTGCAGAGGATGAGGAAGAGAGGAGGGAAGAAGGTGCCTTCTTCAGAAATTAAAGAGATTTTTACTATGTGGGTAAGATGGAATGCTTTATTTTGAGTAACATCACCCCTATCAAGGTTTGTTGTAAGCCAGTTGGCAACATGTACAGTGATCCAAGTCTTGAGGCCATTTTAGGGTAGTGTTAAAGAGACGCCACAGAAGAAACAGAGCTATCTCCAAGTTATTTTGTCGCGACCGGACTCAGTGACTCTATGGTGGTCCTCGTGCATTAAGAACTGAGAAAGAGAAGCAACCCCAAGAAATGCAAAATGGTACTGACGGTGTTGATGGAAGGGGATTCCCCTTCCAAACATAAACATTCCACTCTCTCTCCTCCTCCAGTCTACCCATACACTAAGAAGAATCTCCAATAAAGGTAAGTGTTATGCTTGTTACGGTTTATTATAATTTCCAATCGTATTGTTATGTACGGACATGTATATTTCATGGTTAAAAATTTTTTTGTTTTAATACTTCGGGTGTCTGGAACGACATAATTGTTATTTCTACTTTATTTCTTATGGGTGAAAATTGATTTCGTAAATCGTAAATTTAGTTTTATAGTAACGGCTCCAGGAACGGGATTAATTAGAACATGGAGGGACACTGTATTTTACTTTTAATTTTCGTCTTTTACATACCCTACCTATCTATCCACAATCTCTGCAACCTCTCTTCCGAATTCTCCTAATATGCAAGTGTCACTGACAGAAAAGAGCCAACTGTGGACTAATCCCACTATTGTGTTAGATTCTTTATTTTTTAACCCACCACTTCTTGCCTACACCCATGCATTCATTCTTCTTACCTCCACATCTTATTAAATAATATTGAACAACCATTGGTGACATCACACATCCTTGTTAAGGCCTATTTTTTAATGGGAAATAATCTCCCTCTCTCCTACATACTCTAACTGAGCTCAATATCTCATAAAAAAACTCTTCATGCTTTCAGTAACCTACGCCATTCCATACACTGCAACATCTGTCACAGAGGCCCCCCTATCACCCTGGCATACGCCTTTTACCATCCATAAATGCCACTAATACCTCTGTTCCTTATCTTAATACTGACTCACTATATGTTTCACTGTGAAACACTTGGTCTCCACACCCATTACCTTTCCTAAAGCATCTTGTGCATGCCTATCCATACACTCTATGTCTTGTCTGACTCTTATTTCTTTCAGATTAACGAACGTATTCACTTTACTCAAAGACTTATTTCTATAATTTTTGACTCTCTTTTGTCCCCTTTGCTTTACAAAAGGAACTATGCATGGGCTTGCCAATCCCTAGGCACATTACTCCTCTTCATTACATTTATTAATTAATAGCCCAACCACTCAAAACTTAATTCCCATACTGCTTTTTACATTTCTATCTTGATCCCATCATTCCAGCTGCCTTAATCCCTTTCATTCTTACCCAACTGCCTCAATGAACTCCTACAAGTTCTTATTCCTACTTGCCTGTACACAAAATCATCTGCTCCTATCTGTATACAACATTTAATACAATTCCTCAAAATATTCCCCTCCATTTCCCCCAATACTCTAATCTCTCTTATAATAACTCTCCTCGCCTTTTTAACTGGTCAAATCAGATTTGTTACTAGGCTTCCTGAAACTTATTAATCTCACACAAAACTTTTTCTTATTTCATACAAAATTTGCTGTGTTTTAAATTGCTTCACCACTCTCTTAACGCTTTTTTTCTATCTCCATTATATCTTCCCTCTTCAATCATTCTTCTTTGTAAAAGAACCTCTCATATGCTAACTTTTTCTCCCATTAACTACTCTCTTTACATCATCATTCCACCATTTGCTCGTCTTCCCTCCCGCATCCAATTTCTGTATCCAAAAATCTGCTGAACACTAACCCATACATCTTCGACCCCATTGCCTATATCTTCACCACACCATCTATCCTCCATTAGTTGTTTATTATCTTACCTTAACTGCCTTCGCTTTTGTTGAATGACCCTTAAAACTTCACATCTGTTACTTGGCTACTTCTTATTTTCCTTGTATTATATCTACCTTTTACTCAATGTAGCTACAACTAAAAAAGTAATCTGCCGATATATCTATGGCCCTCTATAAACATGTACATCTGAAGTCTATCAAACAGTCTTTTTACCAATTCGTAATCTAAACAAACTACTGTCTTTAAACTACATCATTGTCTTGTTTTAATTTTTTTTAAAATTATTTATCCTCTTTTTCTTAAAAATATGTATTATCCTATAACTAAACCCTTGTCGTATACAAACTTCATCAAAGGGCTCCCTTTATCTTTACCTCTGGCCACCCCAAAACTTCCCTACACACCTTCTAAAATGTTGCTCCTACTTTAGCATTTAGGTCCTTACCACAATTAGTCTCTCACTTGGTTAAAAAGTTCCTATAATCACATAATATCTTCAAAATCTCTCTCTCTCTCTCTCCTCTACCCTCTCTCTGCTCCAGGTAGCATACAGCTTACTTATGACCCACTTTTCGCATCTGACCTTATTTTAATCCAAAAATCCTGGTATTTATAATTTATATTCTTTTCTCCTTCATATGATCTTCAAATTACTGCTACCATTACTTAGCTAAACTCTCTATGATACTCCTTACTTTATTCCATTTTATTTCTTCCCACTGCACTTGCCCACCCCCTTCAGCTTGTTCACTTAGGGCAGGTCATCCAACTTCTTTTATCTTTTCTTATCATCGCACCCTACATCCATTCTCATTCAGTTCCAGTTTAAAGTTTTTCTCTTCTTCTCTTTTTTAGTTAAAGTATACAGGAGAATGGGGGTTACTAGACCCATTGGCTCCAGCATTTTAGTTGCCTCATACGACCCCATGGCTTAAGGAGAAAGTTTTTTAACAAATGTTCCATAAAATTTATCGTTCTATTATTTGTTGTCCAAAAACAGTCACTTGCCCATATAATAGTTAACTATGCCACCTAAACTAAATGGGTAAATAAATTATCTGCAAGTATAACAAAGACTTACCAACTATGTATTAGCTATCTTCAGTAGTTTTTCAAGTTTCTTTTGAGATAAATCAGGTAAATTAGAGAGTGGCTGTCTGTGGGAAGCATTTCCACTGTTGTGTTGTAGGAAGATCAAGAAGGGTGATACTCATTGCACTCCTGAAAGTGGAACCAGTTACAGAATGTTCCAATCAACAAAATTCAATTATGGCAAACCATAGATGAATGAATATGAAAACTGAGGAAGGAAAAAGGGGCTGGTTAAATTATTTGTATCATATAATGAATAAAATATATTCAATAATGTAAGTACGGATTCAGATTAATTTATGGGCTATCATTGTCAATATTTAACAATCATTTCATTTTAGTATTACCTTTCTGAAATACAACTCTCCTCCTCTCTATCCACTGTCATATTGCCTTTTCCAATTCCAGAAATTTACCATAAAATCTCTTTACCATATTCACTACTGCTCACCTATATGTTAAACTGTAAACACCTGGTCCACCACACCCTCTATCCTTTTCCTAAAGCTCCTGGTTATCGGCGATCCTACCCTCTGTCTTACTTTTAATTCTTTCAATAATAACTCTACATACACTTTACCGGATACTCAACAGTGCCTTATTCCTCTATAATTTTTGCATCTATTTTATCCCCTTGGCCTTTATACAAAGGAAATATGCATGCTCCCTCTGCCAATCCTAGTTACACTTACCCTCTTCCTTCATTTTATTAAATAATTGCACCAACCACTCCAAAACTATATCCCCAACGCTTTTTAACATTTCTATCTTTATCCCATCATCCTAGTGCCTTACACCCTTTCTTTCTACGCCACTGCCTCACGAACTTCCCACACTCACAATTGGATCTTCCTCACTCTACAAGTTGTGATTCCTCCTTGCTCTTTACACAAAATCACTGCTTCACTATCTTCATACATTTAACAATTCCTTCAAAATATTCCCTCCTCTTCCCGATTACCCCTAAATTCTTCATTTAATTATCTCTCTCTCTATTTTTAACCGTCAAATCAATTGGTTTCCTAGTCTTCTTCAACTGATTAATCTCCTCCAAAACTTTTTCTTATTTTCATAATAATGGTGTTGCGATAAATCTCACCCACTCTCTCTCAATTTCTGTAAGATTATCACTCTGTGACAAGCTTTATTAAAGATCTATTGTGATTGATTTGCTCACTTGATTTTCAAGGATGAAATTAAAAGTAAACTTCAAATTAGAGACTTGTTGATTTTCGCTGTATTCAAGAGTAAACAACTACACTCACTTGTCCCATACCACGTAAATCTGGTCTGTCTATATGTTAATGAATGTGCTGGTATTAATGTAAAACCCTATACCTACATTTATTACAATATTGGTTAATGTACCTTAAAATTTTCTATTTTTTTTGTTAGTGAATAAAAAATCAAATGGAATTCATTTGTCAAGCCTGGCAATGTTAACTAATGAAATTATTATTATAATCAATAAAGATACGCGCTAAGCTACAAGGGTAGACAGCGCTCTGCCAGGGCAGGAAGGATAGCTGAAGGCATCAGGAGGCAAAGGGAGATGGATGTGTAATAGGTTACGGATAACATGGGGGCAGTGGATGGTTTGAAAGGGTAAAGGGCGCAAGAGACGTGAATCTAGAAAGGGCCGAGGGATGGACGTGCGAAAAGTATCATCAGAGTTTGTGGGTAAAATCAGTCTCGTTGTCCAAGAAGTAATGAGAGGAGTCGGATTAAAGGCGGGTCCATCAGCAAGAGGGAAGGTTAAAGAGTGAGTAGTAGAACGAAGAGAGTTGCTTGGTAAATTTGCGTGCTCGTTTTGATAGAGAGGGCAGTCTACAGAATGTGCTAATCGATACTGGAAACTTGACACTGTCACAGAGAGGAACAGTGTGCCCTCTCCATGAGATACCATGTGTAAGACGAGTGTGACCAATGCGAAGGCGGGATGAGAGTGAGGTCTCCCAAACCTCGGCATGATGACAAGCTGACAGCCAGTAACCTATGCTATCGGTTTAATAGAATGAAGTTTGTTACCGAGCAGCAGTTGACCAACGTTGTTGCAAGCGGTGTTCGACAAAGGTGGGTAGCTCTTGCAGCAAAATAGTCCAGAAATGGAACACTAGATAGGAAATTGGTAGGTATGTACGGCTGACGCGCTGCCAGTGTTGCCTGTGCATTTGCCCGTACGTCGAAATGACCAGGACCCAACCAAAAACATATCTTTATGTTTGGTAGGGATACGGCGTAGACAACGTTGGATCCGGAGAGAACTTAGGGGATGAGATGTATCAAATTTTCGTATAGCCTGCTTAGAGCACTAAGGGAGTCTGAGACTACTACAAATGAGAACAGGCTTAGATGCGGATACGAATAGTGCTGCATGAATGGCATACAGTTAGCAGTAAAAATGCTATCTGAAGTTAGTAAATGTCCCCGCACGACACTGTCCGGAAACACTACTGGCGAATCCGACGCCGTCTGAAGACTTAGAGCATATGTTGTAACTCCGCAGGTGGCATGAGAATGGGAGTGGAAGTGCGATCAAGAAAAAGGTGAGGGGGGAAGCCCACCGTAGGCAGTTGAGCTTTCGAGGCAAGGGAGTGAGAAAGAACAGACCCGACAGTGGAACTTCCAGGGGGGTAGGGAAAAAGTGCGATGCTACCATGAAATATAAAGGTGGGAAACTGATGGGAAGACAAGAGTGATTTGTAGGCGAAGAGGAAAAGGGAGGGAGCAAACAGGGCGGCGAACGAAAAAAGAATGTCTACTAATATCGGGTGACCATTCTGTAATGGAAGGATTGTGTAGATCGTGGAGCGTAATAGTAGCGAAGGCAATGGGCATCACGGCGATCAGACAAGGATGGAACATTCGCTTCTGTATAGGAGGCTCTCAAAACAGGGGAAGAGCGAAAAGCACAAGGCACAAACGTAATCCTTGCGTAGATCGGATAGAGTTAAGGACTGAAGAGCGTCGCAGGACGAGGCAGCGGATAAATCTGGTCACATAACGAGTTTCGATAAAAGAAGGGCTGAATGTAGGCGAAGCAGAGTTCGACGATCAGCCCCCAGGAATGATGAGCAAGGGTTTATGAAGGTTTAGCAGGCTGTGTCAAGTTGCCTTCAGAGCGGTTATGTGAGGGTTTCCAGGATCAACCGACGATCAATGAAAGGCCTAGAAACTGTCTGTTCACGTTCGGGGATGGGAGCACAGAGGGATACAAAGGAATGATCGGAGATAACAGAGCGTCTAGTGAAAGTAATTTGGTGAGTTTTGGTACTTGAAAATTTTAAACCCATGCCGTGTGGCCCAAGTGGGAAAACACGGTCGACCGCATGCTGGAGAGAAAACTGCAATAAGCTGACAGTCAGCGCCCTGCTCAAGCAATGCGAAGTCTTTCCAACATAGAGTGATGACCAAATATTGGGAGGAAGAACAGAGGCCTATAACATTATGCAAGGACGAAAAAGTTGTTGTGCTTAGAACACATCCCTGAGGAACCTTCAGCTTGGACGAAAGTCCAGGTGAAAGAACATTTTATTGACCCGAACACGAAATGTCTGTCAGTTAAAAAAGTTTGTATGGAAGGATGGGGAGATTGCCTCGGAGGCTAGGAATGGGCCTGGGGCAAAATAAATTTATACCTTCAAGTTGATGTATATGCCTTTTCAGGGTCAAAAAATATGGAAATATCCGAGTGATTATTCGCAAGAAGGCATTCGAAACATACGTATCCAGCGTAGTAAGGGGTCTATGGTTTTAGAAGGACCTTACGAAAGCCATACTTGACTAGGGGAATGAAGAGACTGTTGTGTTGTTCTAAATACCACATTATAACGTCGATTTACGGACGGTCCATCACTTTGCAAACTGCACTTGTAAGAGCGACGATGGGGCGATAGTGGGAGGCATCATGTCATGTATTAACCCGGGTTTGGGGGGGAAAAGGAGAAATCAATGGCAGATTTTCCATAGGCTGTGGGAAGAACTCCCCCCCTACTTGTGCCACAATAAGATTGAAAGAGGGTGTAAGAGGATACATGGGCTGACCGATTAAATGTGTGGAACATACAATTATGAATGTCGTCAGGCCCAGCTGCGAGGTATCGGTAAGCTGAGAGCATTGCCTCCAGTTGAAGGGAACAATGGCACATTATACTGTTCTCTTCTCTGAGAGAGAAAAAAAGTCCAAGGGTTACAACTCTCTGGCAGACTTTGGCGGAAAGAATCGAGGGCATAGATGGAGCCCTCAGGAAAAAGGACAGATTTGAGTGCCAAGTTCAATGGCATGTCGAGTAGGTTTGTACATCATCACGCAGGACCGTGAACAGGAGCCGTGTCAGGGAGTATTTACACTCAATTTCCTCACTTTTTCCAGACTTGCATATCATAGAAGAAGCAGAGGGGATGGTGGAATACATATTGTCTCGCACAAGTGCGTTTAGCTTCACGGAATGAACCTCCAATTTTTTTTTGGGGGGGGGCGAGCATCGCACGCTTCTGCCTTAAATCAAGAAGATTCTCTCAAGCGGTTCTTAGCCTTTGCGAATAACCACTCAGTTATTGCCATATTTTTTGCCTTGAGAAGGCATATGACACAACTGGACAGGTATACATGTTTTTGCCCAAGCCACTCCTTAGGCCTTAGAGGCAATCTACCATTCCTTTCCTAAGACTTTTTAGAACTGAACAGGACTTTCGTGTTCGGGTTAATATTGTGGCTCTCCCGACTTTTCCAAGCTGAAGGTGTCCCCCAGGGATGTGTTTCTTGAGCACAACACTTTTTCTCTTGCTATTAATGTTTTTGCTCTTAGTCTTCCATCAAATTTATTTGGTCATTCACTCTATGTTGAAGGACTTTGCTATTGCGCCTGTGCAGGTCTCTGACTGTCACTCCTTACAGTTTCTCTCTCAACATGCAGCTCGTCCGTGTTTCATTGGGCCGCCACACGTGGGTTTAAAATTTTCCAGCACATATAACCCACCAATTCACTTCCTAGTCGCCTCTGTCTTCTACGATATCCCTTTGTACTCTATGGGCTCCGTATCCCTGAACGTGATACAGTCAAGTTTGGGCCTTCTCTTTGTTAGTAGGTTATCCTGGAAACCTCACATTTACCTCTCTGAAGGTACTTGTCCCAGCGGCTGAAACTTCTTAAACCCTTCGCTCATCTTTCGTGGGGTGCTGATCGTCGAAACCCTCCTCGCTACTATTCCACCATTTTTTATCGAAAACTTGATTATGGTGACCAGATCATTCAGCGGCATCTCCTGCTACTCTCTCTAGCCTTAACCCCATTCATCACCAAGGATTACGTTTTATGCCTTGGTGCTTACCGTCTTCCCCTGTTGAGAGCCTCTATGCAGAAAGCGAACGTTCCCATCCTTATCGATCGCCGTGATGCCCTTTGCCTGCGCTACTATGTACGCTCTCAATGATCTCCGCATCATTCAATTTATAGAATGGTCATGATATTGTAGACATTCTTTATTTGTTCGACGCCCTGTTTACTCCGTCCCTTCTCTCTTGCTTTATTCGCTCGTCTTCTCTTCAACTACCACTTTCTATGTACATGTGCATCTCATTTTTCCTACCCCCCTGGGAAGTTCCAGCTGTTTCACGTGTCATGTTTCTTTCTCCCTCACTTGCTCCGAAAGCCCATACTGTTACGGTCGCTTTCCCGCTCTCTTTTTCTTGAACCACTTTCCACTCTCATTCTATGCCATTGCTGTTGTACACAGATGGCACTCTAAGTTTTGACAGCGTTTTTAGGATTCGCAGCAGTGTTTCCGGAGGAGGGAGTCGTTTCAAGGGCATTTACATCTTCGGCTAGTAATTTTTACTGCCTGAATTATATGCATTACGTACAGCACTTATCACGTTATTGCATCTATGCCTGTGTCATTCTTTTGTGGTTGTCTCAGACTCCATTAGTGCCTTTAAGGCTATACAAAAATTTGATAACTCACCCCTTAGTCCTCCCGTATCAACTTTGGCTACGCCGATCTTTACCAAGCATAAAGATTTGTTTTTTGTTGGGTCCCCTGGTATGTTGACGTATCAGGGCAATGAACAGGCAGTCATGCCTGCGCGTGTCAGCAGTACATGACCTACCAGTTTCTTTAGAGGTATTCCATTTTACGGACTTTTTTGCTGCATTATCCTTTTTCCCCACCTTACACCCGTGGCACAACCGTTGAAGGTTATACTATTGCTCGGGGCAACAAACTTCGTCTATTAAAAAACGAGTATAGGTCATGGCCGTCTTTTACACCAATGTCGAGGTTGGGCGACTTACTCTCTTCCCCGTCTTCGCATAGGCCATACTACTTCTTAATCATGGAGTTCTCAGGATGAGGACGTCTTGATCTCTCTGTGAGAATTGCCAAGCTCATTATCCCAGTCATACACATTATGTTGGACTGCCCCACTTTATCAAACGAGCACGCAGAATTTACCCTTGTCGTCGTTTGATCCGCCTGCTCTCTCTTTACCTTCCTTCTCGCTGATGGACCCTTTCATCCGGACTCTCTCAGTGTCTTTTTGACAACGACGGACTTACTTCACAATTTCTGATACCTTCAGCCCCTTTCGTCTTCAATCTCTTGCTACCTTTACCCCGTATTATCCCCTCTGCCCCCGCTGTTTTCTGTATACCTGCTGATCATCCCCCTCCCTTCTGCCATCCAAATTCTCTTGCTTCCTTCCCTACCCTGAGCGCTGTTATAGCCCTTGTTGGTTAGCGCTCTCTTTTTGTTTATAATAATAATAATTCAACAAGTAAAGGATTGCATTTGTTGTCTAGTTGCTTTTTGTTCCTTCATTGGTTACAGAGCCTATATGCCAAGGCAGTCGTTCCATTTTGCATGACAAACATAATGACTATTGGACCACTGTCTCTTGATTATTTTGTGCTGCTCCATGACCCGTTCGCAATCCTACATGCGGATGGTTAAAGACAGTATTTCTTTATTTGATTGCCACCCCTATTTACTTATCACTTTTTCTCATAACCACTCTCTTGGCTTCTCTTTATTTAACTCTATAGATATCCATCCAACATCGAAATAATTTTCTCTTTCCTACTTGGGTGGTTATTGAAGATTTGTCTGTACTTCCCACTTACATGTACTTGAAAGCTCTCAATTACCTACTGCTAGCCTTCTCATTCCCTATTTCTTAACCACTTCCAATCTAATTCTGCAACTGCAGTTTACCCCAATGGCTCTAAATTCTCTGAAGGTTGTCAGGTTTGCCAGCAGTGTTTCCAGTGTTGTGTGAGTCATTTATTAGACTTGGCAAGCATTTCACAACTGTAATTCATGGCTTTTATTTAATTTTTTTTTTGGGGTTTTTTTTTTTTTTTCCCTGCTACTGAATTTTTCGTAGTGTTTTCCAGAACTTCTTTAGTACTTTGCAGGTCAGATCCAAAAATTTTATTCTTATTCTTTCATTCATTCGCACAAAACTTTGTTTTTTCTACAATTGCTGTGCAACCCAAAAATCACTATTTTCTGATGGGTCCACTATGATATATGGATGTGTTCAGGCGTCAGCAGGCTGATTATGCTGTGCAGTCAGCTGTACATACCTTTATTTTATATATGGGGTACATCCAGTCTCTGAATATTTTGCAATAACCTCTCAGATAACCTTGCAGTACTGAGCAACACATGGTGGTCGGATGTTGATCTGTAACAAATTGTGTTCTGTCACGACCTTGAGTTCTGGTGTTTCTTATCATCGCTGTCATGCTCTAGGAGATGGACACTCTCCTGCCTACATAATCAGGCACACATACCATCTCACTCATGGAGAAGATCTCAGACGCCTCTGTGAGAAATTGTCAAATTCCATTGTTCATTTCTTCATCTGTTAACAGGGACTGTCTAGTGTATCATGCAAAACATGCAGAATTTATCTCCTGCATCCATCCGCCCTCATGCACTTACTTTATTGACTGCCTTGACATCAGCCACCTTTGACAGACTCCTTCTACTTTTTGTTAGTGAAGCTGTAGTACACCATCTTTGATTATATTTTACTTTAGTGCTCCCCACTAACTTTTGACTCTGCCTCTTGCATACTCCTAACCCTCACTGGACTACTGAATCTTCGCTCATCTTTACATCCAGCCCTGCAGTGCTGTATGATCTTGTGGGCTTAGTGGTGAGTTTTGATTGTAAATCTCTAATATTGATACTGTTACTGAATTAAATATCAACAAAAGCATTAACCTTTTAAATATTTTTTCAAGTTTTTGGATCAAATGAAGTTTAAGTATATTAATAATTTTTAATGTTAAGGTTATTCTCATCAATGTTTAATTTTTAGATTTGCCCATCATGTTTGGCAGTTTAATGTTAGAGGTGGTTATCAAATGCTAGCACTTTCCCTTGCAAAGCTCAATTAAGTCAAAATAATGTATTCCAAAGAGTTTGTACTTTTCGGGCATTAACAGCTCAACCTACTTTAGCTTCTACTTTTTATATTCTTGGAGTACATTAGTTATGTCTCTTTTGTGTAAACATTCCACAATTATTTTGTTATATATATGGAACTTGCAGCACTTACCTCACTTAATATAGCCCAATTGTCACTTTATACATGTACATTGAGACGAAGCGATTTTTATTTCACCAAATGATCGTAATGGTCCTCCCTTGACCACACCCATATAGTCAAAATCCCCTAAAACAAAAGTAAAAAAAAGATTAGTCTTGTTGAATAAGGGGTATGGTTTGGTACACAATATTTGGAGTTAGATGAACTATTATTTGTTTTATATTTTTCCCTAAGCTAATACTTTTCCATTGTTTTGATTTTGCCTTGCACTGTCGCTGGTTTATTCCATCTTTTCTTAGGGAACATCATCGCAGTACACAATGAACTATGGTATTTCATTTGCCTTTCTTTTTCACGCATTTGTACCTACCACTCTTTGCTAAGACATGACTTTGCTTTCTTCCTCTATTTTTTTCAATACTGAAGGACCCATCAATTTTAATGCTTTCGTAGAATGAAAGGGGGGTTGGTAAGAGCTGGACTGATGGGATCTGACAGAATGTTAAAAGCAGGAGGGGTGGGGATTTGTGTTGGAGTGGTGGGTATTTTTGTTTAATAAATGTATGAAAGAGGGGAAGGTACCTGGGATGGGCGGGAGAGCATTATAGTCCCTTTATATAAAGGGAATGGGGACAAAAAGAGATTGTAAAATTATAGAGGAATATAAGTTTACTGAGTATACCAGGAAAAGTTGTATGGGAGGGTTATAATATGAAAGAATTAGAGGTAAGACAGAATGTAGGATTGCGGGTGTAGCAAGGAGGTTTCAGAGTGGGTAGGGGTGTGTAGATCAAGTGTTTCACATTGAAGCATATATAGTGATACAGTATATAGAATAAAGGTAGGGAAGTTTTATTGCATTTATGGATTTTAGAATAGGCATATGAAAGAGTGGGATAGAGGAGCAAGTGGCAGAATGTTGCAAGTATATGGATTAGGTGGTAAGTTATTATGAGGATAGTGTGGCTCAGGTTAGGGTGTGTAGAAGATAGAAGAGAGGAGAATTACTTCCGGTAAAGTAGGTCTTTGACAGGGATGTGTAATGTCACCATGGTTGTTTAATATATTTATAGATGGTGTTGTAAAGGAAGTAAATGCTAGGGTGTTTGGGAGGAGGGGGGGATTAAATTTTGGGCGAATCAAAATTCAAAATGGGATTGACACAGTTACTTTTTGCTGATGATACTGTGCTTATGGGAGATTCTATAGAAAAATTGCAATGGTTTTAGTCGGTTGAGTTTGGAAATGTGTGTAAAGGTAGAATGTTGGAAAGTGAAATCATAGAAAAGTGTAAGGTGATGAGGGTATCAAATGATTTAGATAAAGAAAAATGGTTTTCATTGGGGAGGAGGAGTATGGAAGAACGTGATTTGTTTTAGATACTTGGGAGTTGAGTTCGTCGGCGGATGGATTTATGAAGGATGTGGTTAATCATTGAATTGATGAGGGAAAAAGGCGAGTTGGTGCGTTGAGGTATATGTAGAGTCAAAAAAAAAGTTTATCTATGGAGGCAAAGAAGGGACTGTATGATAGTTTACGTAGTACACACTCTTATATGGGTGTGAAGCTTGAGTGAGTTAATTTGCAGCAGCGAGGAGATGGTTGATGGTCAGTGGAGATGTCTGTTTTAGGGCAATGTGTTGGTGTAATTATTATGCAGAAATTCGGTGTGTGCGAAGTGTGGAAATTAGGAACAAGGTTGTGGAGTTAATAAAAGTATTAGTCAGAGGGCAGAAGAGGGGTTGTTGAGGTGGTTGGTCATTTAGAGAGAATGGATCAAGTAGAATGAAAGGGAAAGCTTAAAATTCTATAGGCAAGGAAGGCGGGGTAGGGGTCGTCCTCGAAAGGGTTGGAGAGAGGGGTAAAGAGGTTTTGTGGGCGAAGGCTTGGACTTCCAGCAAGCCATGCGTGAGCGTGTTAGATAGGATTGAATGGAGACGAATGGTACTTGGGACTGACGATCTGTTGGAGTGTGGCTGGTAATATTTAGTGTACGGGATTCAGGGAGGAAACCGGTTATTTTCATATAGTTGGACTTGAGTCCTGGAAATGGGAAGTTCATGCCCTGCACTTTAAGGAGGGGTTTGAGATATTGGCAGTTTGGAGGGGTATGTTGTGTATCTTTATATGTGTATGCTTCTAAAACTGTTGTTATCCTGTGCACTTGCATAACAAGGGTGATAATGTGTGTTGTGGTGAAAGTGTTGATTGATGTTGAAAGTATTTTCTTTTTGGGGATTTTCTTTCTTTTTTGGGTCACCCTGCCTCGGTGGGAGACGGCCGACTTGTTGAAAAAAAAAATAATAATAATAATAATAATAAGCATATGGTACAGGTCCACATCCCTTTATCTGAAATTTTGAAATTCAAAAAGTTCCAAAAACTGTAGTTTTTTCGTGGAGCGAAAAAAAAATTGAAAAATTATGGAAATTGAGTTAATCATATAGAAAAATAGCTTAACTCACTGGCAACACAATGGTACAAGAATCAATGTTCTACTACATTCCTACAAGGAATTACAGTCATTTATATCATGTATGGCAACACTGCTCCTGGGCAACATGACTGCTCACATCCTGTAAATTTTTTAGGATTTTTTCCATTTTTTCTGCTATTCCTTGTATTATTCTTTCTAATATAATAATTGATGATTTGGCATCATATGAGAGTGGGCAGAGGTAATATGTAGATTTGCAGCCAATCAGGAACCATCTGGGAGCATTAGATTACGTCAACTGAATTCCCGCTCTCAGGAGGCAGGAGAAAATACTTTAAATATAATGCTAATGTCAACTCTAAGGCATATTTATCTATCACAATTGATCTAATATGACATAATGAACGCTATAAATAAATAGAATTATTTTTATACTCTAGAATGAATAAAATAGGCCATAATATGGAGAGTGTCAACCAGCAATATCGCATATAAAATCATTTCCCCTACTTCCTATAACATGGTCTTTGTTTTCTCTTATTCAAGGCCAGAGTTTTGGAGAGGCTAACTGCACTAGATCACTAGTTTCAAAAGGAAAACACTGAAACAAAAGCAATTTTCTTGGAATTTTTTTTTTTCCAGAGATGGGAGGCCAGGTGGTGTTACGGACGATTATCTCGGAAGTTAGTTACTGACTTATTTCATGAAGCTCAGCCTTTATTATTGAAGTATTATTTTGGGATTTGTGTGGGAGTAAAGGGCAGATATTTTGCAACATATAAAAAATTTAGCAACTTTATTTTTTTGTAGGAAAAATATAAGATATTTGCAGGGTTTCCCAATGTCTTTTTGTAGTGCCATTTAGGCCAGGGATGTTGCCAAATAAAATTTTCAGTAAATATTTTTTTTCTCACTTGTTGTTTTGGTTATCATATTGAAACTTACAGAAAATAAGGAAGGAGAGTGAACACTTCTTCTCATACACCAAAAATGAAATCGAACAAGAGAAAAAATCGAAGTTCAAATGTTTGATTATGGGGTGCTGCCCTAGACCCCACCTTCATTCTCAAATTCGAAAAATTCTGAAATTCGAAACACTATTGGCCCCAATTGTTTTGGATCAAGGGATGTGGACCTGTATCTAAATATAAAATTAATCCTCTTGCATGTTTATAAAGCTATCATTGTAGTCTCAATTCATTTCTTTCATATTAAAGTTATTTACCAAAGAGTTAAATATTTTCCTGGTGCACATGCAGCATAGAAGTGACTTCTATTGATCCATAATGCAAACTTGTAGACCTTCTTAAGTCTCCTAATGCTGCATGCCTGCTAAAACAGGTGGATGAGCTTTATGACATCATCTATAAAAAGGGTTGCTGCTTTGTACCAAGTGTCTTCTGCCATACTTGTTGGAGACATCTCCCATCCTTCACTCATTATATCATAAGGAAAATGCTAAACCCATGAGGGTTGTACAGTTGTTGGGAATGGGATAGTAATGAGATTTGACTCCAAGATTCCTAAGTGCACCACTCACTTTTACCACTCATCAATTCTTCGATTCACCTATCCTTATAGACCAATCTGCTGTCACGTCCATCAAATATCTGATATACATCACACCTCCAACTCTCTACTTCCAATCTGATATTCATTCGTTGTCACCTAATTTTTTTTGTTGTCCTCAATCACCTTTATCTTTCTTTTACGTACAGTTGGTCCCCAACTTTTCGTATTCCCGGCATCGTAAATTCGCAATCATATAGGTGGATTTTCGTAATAAACATGGATCGATTTTATAGGTTGACTCGACGAGTCGTAGTTCGTCGGGACGCTTACACACGGCGTGAGGCCAGGGCGGCAGCAGTTGGCATTGTTACAGTGAGCGAAGGTCCCCTAGCATGCTCCAGCGAAAATAATTTCATAATATTCCATTTATTTTAGTGCTTGAACGTACTAAAATAAGTAACCATTGCTCAAAGAAAGCTCATAGTGCCAAGGCTGTGGTTAAGAAGGGTGAGAAATACGTATTCAGAATTAAGAAAACCTCATTGTAACAATATGAAAGTGGTACAAGTGTGGCCGAACTGTCCCGGATGTATATGAAAACTCTACACAACATTATGTTCCTTAGTGGCCAAGTAAAAAATGAAATAAAGGATGCTGTTGTCTGCAAAGGGAGTAACTATGCTGACAAAAATGAGATCACAAGTATGGAAGAGTTGTAGAAGTTATTATTGGTGTGGATAAATGAGAAACAATTTGCAGGAGATACTCTTATGACTTTGTTTTTTGTGAGAGGGCAAACTTCGCAGCTCAGAATCTTGCTGCAGAGGATGAGGAAGAGAGGAGGGAAGAAGGTGCCTTCTTCAGAAATTAAAGAGATTTTTACTATGTGGGTAAGATGGAATGCTTTATTTTGAGTAACATCACCCCTATCAAGGTTTGTTGTAAGCCAGTTGGCAACATGTACAGTGATCCAAGTCTTGAGGCCATTTTAGGGTAGTGTTAAAGAGACGCCACAGAAGAAACAGAGCTATCTCCAAGTTATTTTGTCGCGACCGGACTCAGTGACTCTATGGTGGTCCTCGTGCATTAAGAACTGAGAAAGAGAAGCAACCCCAAGAAATGCAAAATGGTACTGACGGTGTTGATGGAAGGGGATTCCCCTTCCAAACATAAACATTCCACTCTCTCTCCTCCTCCAGTCTACCCATACACTAAGAAGAATCTCCAATAAAGGTAAGTGTTATGCTTGTTACGGTTTATTATAATTTCCAATCGTATTGTTATGTACGGACATGTATATTTCATGGTTAAAAATTTTTTTGTTTTAATACTTCGGGTGTCTGGAACGACATAATTGTTATTTCTACTTTATTTCTTATGGGTGAAAATTGATTTCGTAAATCGTAAATTTAGTTTTATAGTAACGGCTCCAGGAACGGGATTAATTAGAACATGGAGGGACACTGTATTTTACTTTTAATTTTCGTCTTTTACATACCCTACCTATCTATCCACAATCTCTGCAACCTCTCTTCCGAATTCTCCTAATATGCAAGTGTCACTGACAGAAAAGAGCCAACTGTGGACTAATCCCACTATTGTGTTAGATTCTTTATTTTTTAACCCACCACTTCTTGCCTACACCCATGCATTCATTCTTCTTACCTCCACATCTTATTAAATAATATTGAACAACCATTGGTGACATCACACATCCTTGTTAAGGCCTATTTTTTAATGGGAAATAATCTCCCTCTCTCCTACATACTCTAACTGAGCTCAATATCTCATAAAAAAACTCTTCATGCTTTCAGTAACCTACGCCATTCCATACACTGCAACATCTGTCACAGAGGCCCCCCTATCACCCTGGCATACGCCTTTTACCATCCATAAATGCCACTAATACCTCTGTTCCTTATCTTAATACTGACTCACTATATGTTTCACTGTGAAACACTTGGTCTCCACACCCATTACCTTTCCTAAAGCATCTTGTGCATGCCTATCCATACACTCTATGTCTTGTCTGACTCTTATTTCTTTCAGATTAACGAACGTATTCACTTTACTCAAAGACTTATTTCTATAATTTTTGACTCTCTTTTGTCCCCTTTGCTTTACAAAAGGAACTATGCATGGGCTTGCCAATCCCTAGGCACATTACTCCTCTTCATTACATTTATTAATTAATAGCCCAACCACTCAAAACTTAATTCCCATACTGCTTTTTACATTTCTATCTTGATCCCATCATTCCAGCTGCCTTAATCCCTTTCATTCTTACCCAACTGCCTCAATGAACTCCTACAAGTTCTTATTCCTACTTGCCTGTACACAAAATCATCTGCTCCTATCTGTATACAACATTTAATACAATTCCTCAAAATATTCCCCTCCATTTCCCCCAATACTCTAATCTCTCTTATAATAACTCTCCTCGCCTTTTTAACTGGTCAAATCAGATTTGTTACTAGGCTTCCTGAAACTTATTAATCTCACACAAAACTTTTTCTTATTTCATACAAAATTTGCTGTGTTTTAAATTGCTTCACCACTCTCTTAACGCTTTTTTTCTATCTCCATTATATCTTCCCTCTTCAATCATTCTTCTTTGTAAAAGAACCTCTCATATGCTAACTTTTTCTCCCATTAACTACTCTCTTTACATCATCATTCCACCATTTGCTCGTCTTCCCTCCCGCATCCAATTTCTGTATCCAAAAATCTGCTGAACACTAACCCATACATCTTCGACCCCATTGCCTATATCTTCACCACACCATCTATCCTCCATTAGTTGTTTATTATCTTACCTTAACTGCCTTCGCTTTTGTTGAATGACCCTTAAAACTTCACATCTGTTACTTGGCTACTTCTTATTTTCCTTGTATTATATCTACCTTTTACTCAATGTAGCTACAACTAAAAAAGTAATCTGCCGATATATCTATGGCCCTCTATAAACATGTACATCTGAAGTCTATCAAACAGTCTTTTTACCAATTCGTAATCTAAACAAACTACTGTCTTTAAACTACATCATTGTCTTGTTTTAATTTTTTTTAAAATTATTTATCCTCTTTTTCTTAAAAATATGTATTATCCTATAACTAAACCCTTGTCGTATACAAACTTCATCAAAGGGCTCCCTTTATCTTTACCTCTGGCCACCCCAAAACTTCCCTACACACCTTCTAAAATGTTGCTCCTACTTTAGCATTTAGGTCCTTACCACAATTAGTCTCTCACTTGGTTAAAAAGTTCCTATAATCACATAATATCTTCAAAATCTCTCTCTCTCTCTCTCCTCTACCCTCTCTCTGCTCCAGGTAGCATACAGCTTACTTATGACCCACTTTTCGCATCTGACCTTATTTTAATCCAAAAATCCTGGTATTTATAATTTATATTCTTTTCTCCTTCATATGATCTTCAAATTACTGCTACCATTACTTAGCTAAACTCTCTATGATACTCCTTACTTTATTCCATTTTATTTCTTCCCACTGCACTTGCCCACCCCCTTCAGCTTGTTCACTTAGGGCAGGTCATCCAACTTCTTTTATCTTTTCTTATCATCGCACCCTACATCCATTCTCATTCAGTTCCAGTTTAAAGTTTTTCTCTTCTTCTCTTTTTTAGTTAAAGTATACAGGAGAATGGGGGTTACTAGACCCATTGGCTCCAGCATTTTAGTTGCCTCATACGACCCCATGGCTTAAGGAGAAAGTTTTTTAACAAATGTTCCATAAAATTTATCGTTCTATTATTTGTTGTCCAAAAACAGTCACTTGCCCATATAATAGTTAACTATGCCACCTAAACTAAATGGGTAAATAAATTATCTGCAAGTATAACAAAGACTTACCAACTATGTATTAGCTATCTTCAGTAGTTTTTCAAGTTTCTTTTGAGATAAATCAGGTAAATTAGAGAGTGGCTGTCTGTGGGAAGCATTTCCACTGTTGTGTTGTAGGAAGATCAAGAAGGGTGATACTCATTGCACTCCTGAAAGTGGAACCAGTTACAGAATGTTCCAATCAACAAAATTCAATTATGGCAAACCATAGATGAATGAATATGAAAACTGAGGAAGGAAAAAGGGGCTGGTTAAATTATTTGTATCATATAATGAATAAAATATATTCAATAATGTAAGTACGGATTCAGATTAATTTATGGGCTATCATTGTCAATATTTAACAATCATTTCATTTTAGTATTACCTTTCTGAAATACAACTCTCCTCCTCTCTATCCACTGTCATATTGCCTTTTCCAATTCCAGAAATTTACCATAAAATCTCTTTACCATATTCACTACTGCTCACCTATATGTTAAACTGTAAACACCTGGTCCACCACACCCTCTATCCTTTTCCTAAAGCTCCTGGTTATCGGCGATCCTACCCTCTGTCTTACTTTTAATTCTTTCAATAATAACTCTACATACACTTTACCGGATACTCAACAGTGCCTTATTCCTCTATAATTTTTGCATCTATTTTATCCCCTTGGCCTTTATACAAAGGAAATATGCATGCTCCCTCTGCCAATCCTAGTTACACTTACCCTCTTCCTTCATTTTATTAAATAATTGCACCAACCACTCCAAAACTATATCCCCAACGCTTTTTAACATTTCTATCTTTATCCCATCATCCTAGTGCCTTACACCCTTTCTTTCTACGCCACTGCCTCACGAACTTCCCACACTCACAATTGGATCTTCCTCACTCTACAAGTTGTGATTCCTCCTTGCTCTTTACACAAAATCACTGCTTCACTATCTTCATACATTTAACAATTCCTTCAAAATATTCCCTCCTCTTCCCGATTACCCCTAAATTCTTCATTTAATTATCTCTCTCTCTATTTTTAACCGTCAAATCAATTGGTTTCCTAGTCTTCTTCAACTGATTAATCTCCTCCAAAACTTTTTCTTATTTTCATAATAATGGTGTTGCGATAAATCTCACCCACTCTCTCTCAATTTCTGTAAGATTATCACTCTGTGACAAGCTTTATTAAAGATCTATTGTGATTGATTTGCTCACTTGATTTTCAAGGATGAAATTAAAAGTAAACTTCAAATTAGAGACTTGTTGATTTTCGCTGTATTCAAGAGTAAACAACTACACTCACTTGTCCCATACCACGTAAATCTGGTCTGTCTATATGTTAATGAATGTGCTGGTATTAATGTAAAACCCTATACCTACATTTATTACAATATTGGTTAATGTACCTTAAAATTTTCTATTTTTTTTGTTAGTGAATAAAAAATCAAATGGAATTCATTTGTCAAGCCTGGCAATGTTAACTAATGAAATTATTATTATAATCAATAAAGATACGCGCTAAGCTACAAGGGTAGACAGCGCTCTGCCAGGGCAGGAAGGATAGCTGAAGGCATCAGGAGGCAAAGGGAGATGGATGTGTAATAGGTTACGGATAACATGGGGGCAGTGGATGGTTTGAAAGGGTAAAGGGCGCAAGAGACGTGAATCTAGAAAGGGCCGAGGGATGGACGTGCGAAAAGTATCATCAGAGTTTGTGGGTAAAATCAGTCTCGTTGTCCAAGAAGTAATGAGAGGAGTCGGATTAAAGGCGGGTCCATCAGCAAGAGGGAAGGTTAAAGAGTGAGTAGTAGAACGAAGAGAGTTGCTTGGTAAATTTGCGTGCTCGTTTTGATAGAGAGGGCAGTCTACAGAATGTGCTAATCGATACTGGAAACTTGACACTGTCACAGAGAGGAACAGTGTGCCCTCTCCATGAGATACCATGTGTAAGACGAGTGTGACCAATGCGAAGGCGGGATGAGAGTGAGGTCTCCCAAACCTCGGCATGATGACAAGCTGACAGCCAGTAACCTATGCTATCGGTTTAATAGAATGAAGTTTGTTACCGAGCAGCAGTTGACCAACGTTGTTGCAAGCGGTGTTCGACAAAGGTGGGTAGCTCTTGCAGCAAAATAGTCCAGAAATGGAACACTAGATAGGAAATTGGTAGGTATGTACGGCTGACGCGCTGCCAGTGTTGCCTGTGCATTTGCCCGTACGTCGAAATGACCAGGACCCAACCAAAAACATATCTTTATGTTTGGTAGGGATACGGCGTAGACAACGTTGGATCCGGAGAGAACTTAGGGGATGAGATGTATCAAATTTTCGTATAGCCTGCTTAGAGCACTAAGGGAGTCTGAGACTACTACAAATGAGAACAGGCTTAGATGCGGATACGAATAGTGCTGCATGAATGGCATACAGTTAGCAGTAAAAATGCTATCTGAAGTTAGTAAATGTCCCCGCACGACACTGTCCGGAAACACTACTGGCGAATCCGACGCCGTCTGAAGACTTAGAGCATATGTTGTAACTCCGCAGGTGGCATGAGAATGGGAGTGGAAGTGCGATCAAGAAAAAGGTGAGGGGGGAAGCCCACCGTAGGCAGTTGAGCTTTCGAGGCAAGGGAGTGAGAAAGAACAGACCCGACAGTGGAACTTCCAGGGGGGTAGGGAAAAAGTGCGATGCTACCATGAAATATAAAGGTGGGAAACTGATGGGAAGACAAGAGTGATTTGTAGGCGAAGAGGAAAAGGGAGGGAGCAAACAGGGCGGCGAACGAAAAAAGAATGTCTACTAATATCGGGTGACCATTCTGTAATGGAAGGATTGTGTAGATCGTGGAGCGTAATAGTAGCGAAGGCAATGGGCATCACGGCGATCAGACAAGGATGGAACATTCGCTTCTGTATAGGAGGCTCTCAAAACAGGGGAAGAGCGAAAAGCACAAGGCACAAACGTAATCCTTGCGTAGATCGGATAGAGTTAAGGACTGAAGAGCGTCGCAGGACGAGGCAGCGGATAAATCTGGTCACATAACGAGTTTCGATAAAAGAAGGGCTGAATGTAGGCGAAGCAGAGTTCGACGATCAGCCCCCAGGAATGATGAGCAAGGGTTTATGAAGGTTTAGCAGGCTGTGTCAAGTTGCCTTCAGAGCGGTTATGTGAGGGTTTCCAGGATCAACCGACGATCAATGAAAGGCCTAGAAACTGTCTGTTCACGTTCGGGGATGGGAGCACAGAGGGATACAAAGGAATGATCGGAGATAACAGAGCGTCTAGTGAAAGTAATTTGGTGAGTTTTGGTACTTGAAAATTTTAAACCCATGCCGTGTGGCCCAAGTGGGAAAACACGGTCGACCGCATGCTGGAGAGAAAACTGCAATAAGCTGACAGTCAGCGCCCTGCTCAAGCAATGCGAAGTCTTTCCAACATAGAGTGATGACCAAATATTGGGAGGAAGAACAGAGGCCTATAACATTATGCAAGGACGAAAAAGTTGTTGTGCTTAGAACACATCCCTGAGGAACCTTCAGCTTGGACGAAAGTCCAGGTGAAAGAACATTTTATTGACCCGAACACGAAATGTCTGTCAGTTAAAAAAGTTTGTATGGAAGGATGGGGAGATTGCCTCGGAGGCTAGGAATGGGCCTGGGGCAAAATAAATTTATACCTTCAAGTTGATGTATATGCCTTTTCAGGGTCAAAAAATATGGAAATATCCGAGTGATTATTCGCAAGAAGGCATTCGAAACATACGTATCCAGCGTAGTAAGGGGTCTATGGTTTTAGAAGGACCTTACGAAAGCCATACTTGACTAGGGGAATGAAGAGACTGTTGTGTTGTTCTAAATACCACATTATAACGTCGATTTACGGACGGTCCATCACTTTGCAAACTGCACTTGTAAGAGCGACGATGGGGCGATAGTGGGAGGCATCATGTCATGTATTAACCCGGGTTTGGGGGGGAAAAGGAGAAATCAATGGCAGATTTTCCATAGGCTGTGGGAAGAACTCCCCCCCTACTTGTGCCACAATAAGATTGAAAGAGGGTGTAAGAGGATACATGGGCTGACCGATTAAATGTGTGGAACATACAATTATGAATGTCGTCAGGCCCAGCTGCGAGGTATCGGTAAGCTGAGAGCATTGCCTCCAGTTGAAGGGAACAATGGCACATTATACTGTTCTCTTCTCTGAGAGAGAAAAAAAGTCCAAGGGTTACAACTCTCTGGCAGACTTTGGCGGAAAGAATCGAGGGCATAGATGGAGCCCTCAGGAAAAAGGACAGATTTGAGTGCCAAGTTCAATGGCATGTCGAGTAGGTTTGTACATCATCACGCAGGACCGTGAACAGGAGCCGTGTCAGGGAGTATTTACACTCAATTTCCTCACTTTTTCCAGACTTGCATATCATAGAAGAAGCAGAGGGGATGGTGGAATACATATTGTCTCGCACAAGTGCGTTTAGCTTCACGGAATGAACCTCCAATTTTTTTTTGGGGGGGGGCGAGCATCGCACGCTTCTGCCTTAAATCAAGAAGATTCTCTCAAGCTTTTCCAGCTGGTATAAAGCAAGTGGTGTCGCCACTTTTGAGGAACTGGTGCAGCTTATTCTGATTGACAGCCTGCTGGAGTCTGTGGGACCAGAGGTTCGAGTCTAATTTTTTGAAAACTTCGAAAATCAGGCTCGAGCCTTGAGGTGGCCGGAACAGCATTGGGCATCATTGGTTCACACAGCATTGTTTGGTAAGGCACAGGAATTTATGTCAGTGTTAAATGATGCTGAATTTTCTGATAATCAAATAGTGAAAACCACAGTTTTGGGAGCATATACATGTATCCCAGCTAAGTACAAGAAATTATTTAAATTAGGCAGGCGACAGCTTGGTCAATCCCTGGTTGATTTTGTGCGACAGCAGACCAAAGCTTTTACCAGCTGGTATAAAGCAAGTGGTGTCGCCACTTTTGAGGAACTGGTGCAGCTTATTCTGATTGACAGCCTTCCGGAGTCTGTGGGACCAGAGGTTCGAGTCTTTCTGCAGGATCGTTACTTAACCACTGCATTGGAGGCAGCCAGGTTGGCTGATACCTTCGAAACTAACCGCTCCTTGTCCGAACAGTCCCGTCTCTTTTTTTCAACAGCCTTGCATGAGCAGAGATCGTCAACCTTGGAGAATGAAGCTCCAACTGGAGGGAGAACGTCTACGTCAGCCAACTAAGTCACCTGGTGAGCCACGCTTCTTAACTTATGGTCCACCTGCTGAGAGACAAACTACTCAACATGGTGCATCTCGACAACAATATTCAGAGAGACGCCAGCCAGAACGACACCAGTTGCAACATCAGCAGGGAGTAAAGGGCAAGCCTGTCGTCTGCTTCCTCTGTAACAAAGTAGGTCACATCCGTTCCAACTGCCCCCATAAACCCCAACCCATTGGGAAAAACTCTAATATCCCTATTAACATGTCCCCGAGAGAAGTAGAAAAAGAGATGGCCCCTTATTATTGTAAGTCTTATTTCCCTTCAGGAAAACTCAGAAACCTTTAGAGATACTGGAGCATATTGCTCACTTATAAGAGAGGGAATATTACCCCTTTCAAAGAACACTTCTTTGAATTCCTCTGTTTTATTGGAAGCATTTGGAGGAGCTATATATTCTGTCCCTCTGCATAAAATTTATGTACAGTGCAAATATTACACTGGGTACTTGACTGTGGGTGTATCCAAAGGATTCCCCATTAAACATCCCATGTTATTACTGGATAATAACATTACTACTGCTAGTGTGTGTCCTGAACCTATAATGATTAATTCTTCTCCGGTGTTGGCCATGACTCGGACAACCTCCCGAGGGTTGTCTGGCGAGAATGTTGACCTATCCTTGGACGACTCCAATCTTGGAATAGCCACTTTGTTTTACGAGGAAAACTGGCCAGAGCCTCGTAGATCAAGTGAACAGACCCCGATCAAGCCTTCCTATTCCCAGGTTGCAGGATTGCCAGATATCTCTGTTTCCATGCCAGAAGGACTGTCCTTCCGGGAGGAACAACGAAAGGACCTTTCTTTAAATTTTGCTTTTCAGGCAGCCATGGGTAAATCCTCTTTGGATCATCCGGTCAAGTATGAACTTAAAAATGATTATTTGATCTGCACTGAGACTGGTAAGGAGATAGAGGGCTGGCAATTGTCTGACAGGTTAGTGGTTCCAACAAAGTTTAGACCTCAAAATTGAATATAGCTCATAATACTTCATTAGGAGGTCACTTAGGAATTACAAAAACCTTGCATAGAATCACAAAAGAATTTTATTGGCCAAAATTAAAGCAGGATGTGAAGAATCATATCCGGTGTTGCCGAGAATGTCAGCAAGTAGAGAAACCTGGACATTCCATAAAACCTGCACCTCTCCAACCTATACCTGCTCATGGAGAACCTTTTGCAGATTTAATTATAGATTGTGTAGGTCCACTACCTAGGTCAAAGTCGGGAAATCAGTACTGTATTTATTTACCATTATGGATAGAGTAACTAGATATCCTGAAGCAATTCCCATGTGCAGTATTAATACTAAAGCTATTCTCAAAGCTTTAATAAAATTTATCTTTTGTTTTGGCATTCCTAAAACTATTCAAAGTGATCAAGGTACTAACTTCACTGCCAAAGCATTTAGGGAAGCATTAACTCGGTTAAGGATAATCCACAATTTGTCCACTGCCTATCATCCTCAGTCCCAAGGCGCCTTGGAAAGATTCCATCAGACGTTAAAAACCATGAGAACTTTTTGCATGCATTTTCCTACAGACTGGGATGAATCACTACCTTTGTTGCTGTTCTCAGTGCGAGAAACGGTGCAAGAGTCTACCGGGTATAGTCCGTTTGAGCTGATCTTTGGGCACAATGTACGAGGTCCTCTTCGGGTGCTCAAAGAAGGATGGATGGGAGAAGACGTTAGCTCAATGCTCTACAACCTGTCTTCAAGGTTGCAGGTGGCACGTCAGTTAGCCAAGGCTAACCTAAAGACAGCTCAAAATAAGATGAAACAGAGGTATGACAGAAGTGCACAATTCCGCTCCTTCCATCCAGGAGACAAGGTGTTGGTGCAGGAACCTATACCTGGCCACACCTTGAAAGCTAGATTTACGGGACCTATGCAAATTGTAAGTAAATTATCTGATGTAAATTATTAATCAACTAAAGTCCCAGTAATAACTCTGTCCTCTTCCTCTGAGGACGATTCTGATTCTTTGCACTCTATTTCTGAAATTAATGTTAAACTTTCAAATTCTGTCCTTCTCAAGGACCCTAGCCCTTTAATGGAGGGACTATCTGAAATGCAAGCAACAAGTTTAACTGAACTTCTACAGTCATACCCTAATATTTTTTCGGATGTGCCGAAAAAATGTACGTTAGGTTATCATGTAGATGTGGGAAACTCTAAACCTATTAAACTCTCCCCCTACAGAGCTAATCCTGAAAAGCAGAGGCTACTTCAGCAGGAAGTAGAATTTCTGTTAGAGAATGGTTTAGTGGAGGAGTCATCTAGTCCATGGGCTTCACCGTGCATCCTTGTTAAAAAAAGCTGATGGAGGGTTTTGTATGTGTACAGACTACCGTAAGGTGAATGAGGTCACAATCACAGATGCTTACCCACTTCCTCGTCTGGATGACGTAATTGACTTTGTGGGTAAGGCTACTTTTGTGTCCAAGTTAGATCTCCTTAAAGGTTACTATCAGGTACCTTTGACGGATAAGGCGAAGGAAATCTCTGCCTTCCTAATTCCAGGTCATTATCAACATACAGTTACCCCCTTCGGAATGAAAAACTCCCCCTCTTCATTCCAGAAACTTATCCATCAGGCTATTAAAGGACTTGAAGGCACGGCAGCGTACCTGGATGATATTGTTGTGGTGTCTGATACTTGGGATCAACACCTATTTAGACTTGAGGCTCTTTTGGAGACCTTTCAGAGTTCCCATTTAACTGTTAATTTATCTAAATCTTCCTTTGGCCAGGCCACTGTTACTTTTCTAGGCCATGAAGTAGGTAGTGGTAAAGTTGCTCCTAAACTTGCTAAAGTTCTTGCTATTAAAGATTATCCAGTTCCTCATGATAGGAAATCTCTTCAACGTTTCCTAGGCATGATAGGATTTTACAGAAGATTCTGTAAGAATTTCTCAGATACTGTAGCCCCTCCTACCTCTCTTACTAGTCACAAAGTTCCCAGTAATTGGACCCCAGAATGTCAAAGTGCTTTTGATAAAGCAAAAAGATTACTGTGTACTGCACCCATTCTTTTGTCTCCAGACTTCTCCAAACCTTTTTCATTACAGGTTGATGCTTGCGAGTCTAGGGTTGGGGAAGTACTATTGCAAAACGGGAACGAGGAGTTGCAGCCTGTAGCCTTCTTTTCGGAAAAGTTCCAGCCGCATCAGAGGGCTTATTCTGCCATTGAAAAAGAAGCCCTCGCACTGGTACTGGCTTTGGAGCATTTCGATGTTTATGCGGGCCAGACATCACAGGTGGTCATTGTCTACAGTGATCACAATCCTCTAGTATATATCAAAGTAATGAAGAACCACAACACAAGGCTCATGCGTTGAGCTTTAAGACTGCAATCTTGCTCTCTCAGAATTAAATATATTGCCGGCAAAGAAAATATGTTGGCAGACTCTTTATCTAGAGTCTAACTATATTATTTAATTATATATATTAGGTTAGGATGTTAGGTTACTTGTGGTAACCCCTTCCATGCTTTTTTTTTTTTATCCCCTGGTGTGGGTTTTTTTTTTAAGTGAGGGGATGCGGGCTACCGTCCGCCTGTATCCTGGACCTAATTATTATTATTATAATCAAAAAGAAGCGCTAAGCCACAAGGGCTATACAGTGCTGCAGGGCAGGAAGGAAGCGAGGGCATCAGGTGGCAAAAGGGAGATGGATGAGTAATAGGTTACGGATAACAGCGGGGTAGTGGATGGTGAAAGGGTAAAGGGCAGCAAGAGACTGAACTAGAAAGGGCTGAGGGGAGTGCAAAAAGTATCATCAGAGTTTGTGGAGTAAATCAGTCATTGTCAAGAAGTCAATGAGAGAGTCGGGATTAAAGGAGGGTCCATCAGCAAGAAGGGAAGGTAAAGAGAGAGTAGTAGAACGAAGACGATGTTGGAGGTAAATTCTGCGTGCTCGTTGATAGAGAGGGCAGTCTAACAGAATGTGGCTAATCGATACTGGAACTTGACACTGCTCACAGAGAGGAACAGGGTGCCTCTCCATGAGATACCCATGAGTAAAAACGAGTGTGGCCAATGCGAAGGCGGGAGAGAGTGGTCTCCCAACCTCGGCACTGATGACAAGAAGACGGCCAGTAACCTATGCTCGGTTTAATAGAATGAAGTTTGTTACCGAGCAGAGTTGACCAACGTTGTTGCCAACGGGTGCGAAGGTGGGTAGCTATTGCAGCAAAATAGTCCAGAAATGGAACACCTCGATAGGAAATTGGTAGGTCATGTACTGCTGACCGCGCAGCAGTATCTGCCTGTTCATTGCCCTGTACGTCGACATGACCAGGGACCCAACAAAAAACAATATCTTTATGTTTGGTAGAGATACGGCGTAGCCAAAGTTGGATACGGAGAACTAGGGGATGAGATGTATCAAATTTTCGTATAGCCTGTAGAGCACTAAGGGAGTCTGAGACTACTGCAAATGATGACACAGGCATAGATGCGATACGAATAAGTGCTGCAAGAATGGCATACAGTTCAGCAGTAAAAATGCTAGCTGAAGATAGTACAGTGGACCCCCGCATAGCGACTTTAATCCGTGCAAGAGGGCTGATTGTTATGCGAAATGATCGGTATGCGAATGAATTTTCCCCATAAGAAATAATGGAAATCAAACTAATCCGTGCAAGATACCCAAAAGTATGAAAAAAAAAATTTTACCACATGAAATGTTAATTTTAATACACACAAACTGAAAAAGGCATGCACAATTACATGACACTTACTTTTATTGAAGATCTGGTGATGATTGATGGGATGGGAGGAGGGGAGAGTGTGTGTTAGTGTTTAGAAGGGGAATCCCCTTCCATTAAGACTTGAGGTGTCGAGTTCTTTTCTGGGGTTACTTCCCTTCTTCTTTTAATGCCACTAGAACCAGCTTCAGAGTCACTGGACTTCTTTCGCACAACATATCTGTCCATAGTGGCCTGTACCTCTCGTTCCTTTATGACTTCCCTAAAGTGTTTCACAACACTGTCAGTGTAATAATCACCAGCACGGCTTGCAATAGCTGTGTGAGAGTGATTTTCATCCATGAAGGTTTGCACTTCAAGCCACTTTGCACAGATTTCCTTAATCTTTGTAGTAGGCAATTTCTTCAATTTTCTCTCTCCCCTCCTTCGAACAGTTTCCTCAGGTCTGGCCTCTTGCTGTTGAAGTTGATCTATCAGCTCATCAGTGGTTAGTTCTTCATTGTCCTCCTCCACCAACTCTTCCACATCATCCCCACTAACCTCCAACCCCAAGGACTTTCCCAATGCCACAATGGATTCCTCAACTGGCATAATCCTCTCAGGGTTAGCCTCAAACCCTTCAAAATCCCTTTTGTCTACACATTCTGGCCACAGTTTCTTCCAAGCAGAGTTCAAGGTCTTCTTAGTCACTCCCTCCCAAGCCTTACCTATAAGGTTTACATAATTGAGGATATTAAAGTGCTCTCTCCAAAACTCTCTTAGAGTCAGTTGAGTTTCTGAGGTCCCTACAAAGCACCTTTCAAACAGAGCTTTTGTGTACAGTTTTTTGAAGTTGCAATAACTGCTGGTCCATGGGCTGCAGGAGAGGAGTGGTATTAGGAGGCAAAAACTTCACCTTAATGAATTTCATGTCCCCATAAAGTCGCTCTGCCATGTCTGTAGGATGACCAGGGGCATTGTCTAACACCAGGAGGCACTTAAGTTCTAATTTCTTTTCAGTTAGGTAATCTTTCACATTGGGGGCAAATGCATGGTGTAACCAGTCATAGAAAAAAGTCCCTAGTGACCCATCCCTTACTGTTTGCCCTCCACAGCACACACAAATTCTCCTTGAGGACATTCTTTTGCCTGAACGGTCTGGGAGTTTCAGAGTGATACACTAATAAAGGCTTCACTTTGCAATCACCAGTAGCATTGAAAACACATCAACAAAGTAAGCCTGTCTTTCATAGGCTTATGTCCTGGGAGTGCCTTTTCCTCCTCAGTAATGTAGGTCTGCTTGGCATTTTCTTCCAAAACAGGCCTGTTTCATCACAATTAAACACTTGTTCAGGTTTCAGTCCTTCACTGTCTATGTATCCTTGAATTCCTGCACATATTTTTCGCTGCTTTGTGGTCCGAACTGGCAGCCTCACCATGCCTTATCACACTATGTATGCCACTCACTTCTTAAATCTCTCAAACCAACCTTTGCTGGCCTTAAATTCACTCACATCATCACTAGTTGCAGGCATTTTTTTAATTAAATCCTCATGCAACTTCCTAGCCTTTTCGCTTATGATCGCTTGAGAGACGCTATCTCCTGCTACCTGTTTTTCATTTATCCACACCAATAAGAGTCTCTCAACATCTTCCATCACTTGCGATCTCTGTTTCGAAAACACAGTTAAACCTTTGGCAAGAACAGCTTCCTTGATTGCCTTTCTGTTGCCCACAATAGTAGCGATGGTTGATTTGGGTTTCTTGTACAACCTGGCCAGGTCGGCGACACGCACTCCACTTTCATACTTATCAATGATCTCTTTCTTCATCTCTATAGTAATTCTCACCCTTATTCCTGTAGGGTTGACACTAGAAGCTTTCTTGGGGCCCATGGTCACTTATTTTCCAGATAAATCGCCAAAAACACTGTAATAATACGAAATGCTCCGATTGTATGCTTGGATGTTACCGCGGAGGCTGGCTGGTAAGCAATGCCACCGGCGGCACATGTGAGGCTGGCTAAGGGCGCACATTGGACGCATCTCGGACGAAGAGCGGTGAGCGGGTTTTTGGGCGGTATGCGAGGCAAAATTTTTGCGATAAAAGCGAGCGGTATGCGGATTGAACGGTATGCGATGCGTACAGTATGCGGGGGTCCACTGTAAATGCCCCCACACGACGCTGTCCGGAAACACTGCTGCGAATCCGACGCCGTCTGAAGACTTAGAGCCATCTGTGTACACAGCGGTGGCATGAGAATGGGAGTGGAAGTGATCAAGAGAGAGCGGGAAGCCACCGTAGGCAGTTGAGCTTTCGAGCAAGGGAGTGAGAAAGAACAGACCCGAACAGCTGGAACTTCCCAGGGGGGTAGGGAAAAGTGAGATGCTACATGAACATATAAAGGTGGTAACTGAAGGGAAGACAAGAGTGAATGTAGGCGAAGAGAAAAGGGATGGAGCAAAAAGGGGCGGCGAACAAATAATGAATGTCTACTAATATCGGTGACCATTCTATAAATGGAAGGATTGTGTAGATCGTGAGAGCGTACATAGTAGCGAAGGCAATGGGCATCACGGCGATCAGACAAGGATGGAACATTTGCTTCTGTATAGAGGCTCTCAACAGGGGAAGAGTGAAAAGCACCAAGGCACAAACGTAAGCCTTGGTGATGGATAGAGTTAAGGCTAGAGAGAGTAGCAGGAGACGCCGCGGAATAAATCTGGTCACCATAATCGAGTTTCAATAAAACGAGCGCTGAATGTAGGCGAAGCAGAGTTCGACGATCAGCTCCCCAGGAAAGATGAGCAAGGGTTTTAAGAAGGTTTAGCCGGCTGTGACAAGTTGCCTTCAGAGAGGTAATGTGAGGTTTCCAGGATAACCGACGGTCAAAGAGAAGGCCTAGAAACCTGACTGTATCACATTCGGGGATACAGGAGCCATAGAGATACAAAGAATAATCGGAGATAACAGAGCGTCTAGTGAAAGTAATTTGGCGAGTTTCGGTACTTGAAAATTTAAACCATGCGTGGTGGCCAAGTGGAAACACGGTCGACCGCATGCTGGAGAGAAACTGCAATAAGGTGACAGTCAGCGCCTGCACAAGCAATAGCGAAGTCATCAACATAGAGTGATGACCAAATATTGGGTGGAAGAATAGAGGCCAAATCATTTTATAGCAAGGAGAAAAGTGTTGTGCTTAGAAACACATCCCTGAGGGACACCTTCAGCTTGGACGAAGTCCGGGGAAAGAACATTATTGACTCGAACACGGAAATGTCTGTCAGTTAAAATGTTCTTAAGGAAGGATGGTAGATTGCTCCGGAGGCCTAAGGAATGGGCCTGTGCCAAAATATTATACCTCCAAGTTGTGTCATATGCCTTCTAAAGGTCAAAAAGTATGGCAATAACTGAGTGATTATTCGCAAAGGCATTACGAACATACATATCCAAGCGTATTTAAGGGGTCTATGGTAGAACGGCCCTTACGAAAGCCATATTGACTAGCGGAGAGACTTTTGTGTCTCTAAATACCACATTAAACGTCGATTTATGAGGCGTTCCATCACTTTGCAAACTGCATGTAAGAGCGATGGGGTGATAGTGGGAGGCATCATGTCCTGTAGTACCTGGTTTGCGGAAAGGGAGAACAATTGCAGATTTCACTGCTGGGGAAGAACTCCTTGTCCCCAAATAAGATTGAGAGGTGTAAGAGGACAAACAAGGGCTGACTGATATAAATGTTGTAACTTTACGAACATGAATGTCGTCAGGCCCAGCTGCCGATGATCAGCAAGCTGAGAGCGTTCCCTCCAGTTCTTGAAGTGTAAAAGGGGCACATTATATGTTCTTTTCTGAGAGAAAAAAAGTCCAAGGGGTACTAACTCTTGGCAGACTTTGGGAAAGAAACGATGGACATGATGGAGCCCTCAGGAAATACGGACCAGATGTGTGCCAAGTTCAATGGCAACGTCGAGAGGGTTTGCTACATCAACACAGCGACCCGTAGAACAGGAGCCGGGGCAGGAGAGTATTACCACTCAATTTCCTCACTTTTTTCCAGACTGCATCATAGAAGAAGCAGAGGTGATGGTGGAAACAGTCTCCCCAAAACAAGTGCGTTTAGCTTCACGGATGACACGGCGAGCAATCGCACGCTTCTGCTTAAATCAAGAAGTCTCTCAGGGGTTTTCTATTGTACCGGTACCTGCCCATGCAGCACGTTTAAAAACGTACTGCACGAGCACAAGCAGGAGACCACCAAGGCACGCACTTTGAGAATGCCTGCCTGGGGTTTTGGGGTATAGAATGAGAAGCTGCAGTATTAAACTGATGTCGAGAAGATGTGTAGGAGCTCATCAATGGAGGATGAAGAAGGGAAAACCTCACTAAAAGCAGTGGGGTGTGAGTAAAGATCCCAATTTGCCGATCAAATTGCCAGCGAGGGCTACGGAAAGGTGGGGGAATAGGAAGGAGAAATAAGAATGATCGGAAATGATCGCTGTCATGTAAGTCTGGTAGAACAGCCCAGGTGAAGTCTAGTGCAGTGGAGGAAGAGCAGACTGATAGATCGATGCAATAGAGAGTTTGATTACAAGGATCAAAATGGGTGGGAGTACCTTTATTTAAAACATGGAGGGGGTGAGAGGCGAGAAAAGCCCCCAAACTGAATGCCACGTGAGTCACAATGAGACCCCCCCCAGAGGAAATGGTGGGCATTAAAATCACTAAGTAACAGAAGTGGTGGTGGTAAGGATGAAAAAAGAAAGGGCAAAGTCTGGGTAGAAAATGCTTGAGAAGGAGAGAGATATAAAGAACATATTGAAAAACCACTTTTTTCAAGTGGATACGGGCTGCAGTGTAATGCAGCGAGGTATGGACAAATAGTTGACAGTACGGAATTATCATTCGTAGAAGAAGGGCACTTTATTAAAGGTCCAATCTGAGAAAGGATCCGAAGAATACAATAAATTATAGCCTGAGATAGGTTGGAAAACAGCCGAGTGTAATTTTGGTTCTTTTTAAGCATGCACCAACAGGGGAAAACCTGGAAAGAAACATCTGAAGCTCCCCCCGATTACCCTGAGGCCGGGGGTATTCCACGTAAATAGGCCATGATTGGCTATGAAGGAAATATCAGGAATCTGTAGGTAAAGGCACCTACGGACTAGAGGGGTTAGAAAAGTCAATGTGTGGTGGGTTTGGGGAAGATGTTCAAGTAGCGAAGGAACGGAGGTTGCGAAGAATGGGTTGTGAAGATGGAGGAGGGGGAAGAGAAGGAACAGGAAGTGAATCAGTGTCCATTGAAGGTTTAGTCTCTGCAATATATTCTGAAAGGGCTTCAAGTGTTCCTGAATTCAAAGATGTATGAGAGACCATATTGGAGATAGAAGGAGGAGGGTGAGTAAGGATTGGGATGTAATGGACTGTACCAAAGTAGAGGGGGAGGGAAAAGTTGTAAGGGACTGGAGATGAAGTGTGGGGGGGGGACAGAAGAGGCAGAAACCTGGGAGGTGGCAGAAGAGGGAGAAACTTGGGAGGGGACGGGGGTGGAAGGCATAGTACGAGGAGGAGGGTGGAATCTCCACACTTGTAATAGAGCCAGAGAGAGGGGAAGAACTAGGTACAGAGACTGGAAAGGTAAAGTGTGGAGGTGGAAAAAGGGAAGGAAGGGGCCAAGAAGATTTGAGCATGTGGATTTTTTGGCTTCTGAGTAGAGGGGCGATTGGTATTAGGTGTCATACGAGGTCTTGTCAATACTGGGGCTTGTGAGGAAGGACGCAAAAATGTGAGAACAGAGTTGTAGTCGGGACGTCAGAGCCAAGGGGCAGCAAAAAGGGTTAGGATGCCGTGGTGGCTATGGGAGGGGTAACAACAGAGGAGGCTGCAGAAGATGGGACCCAGAAGTGGGGGGATGTTTGGAAACACGAGAAAAAAAGAAACACGGGGTAGTCTCCCCTTTGGGGGTGGAGATGAGTAACTGCCATAGCATAAGGGAGACCCTTTTGCCTCTTTGAGGCAAAAGGATTTTACGTTCATTTAAGTAGACCTGGCAACGGCGGGAGTACGAAGGGTGAGCTTCATTACAATTAAAGGGAAGATGGAGGTTGCTGCAAGATGTATTAGAATGGTGTCGGCACCACGACTGGGCATTCGGCCATAGATCTGCAATATTTCGCTGGGTGACCAAAAAGCCAGCAATTTCTACATTGTTGCGGTGTAGGTATCACCTTTCGAACTTGTAACCTATGTCCAGCGACATATACAGAGGTCGGGAGTTCTCGGCTGTCAAAAATTAAACGAGCCACATTGCAATGGTAACGTCTCTGCCCCGGGCAGGAAGGACATAAGTGTCTACTTTGAGGATTGGGAGATCCTGGGGTTCCAGTGTTTCAAAAATGTCATTGCCAATGACTGGAAATTCTGTTGGACTATGGTATGGGGCAGAATGACAGTACCACTACAAGAATTTAGAGAAAAAATGGTTTTCAATAGTGATAGGAGTAGTATCGATATTCGAAAGGAGGAAAGATCATGAGCTTGGGTAGCATTCTGGACAGTGACGATGCGCATTTCTGCTCTTGAGAGCATGAAAAGAAATATCTTGCCAACATGACGCAGGAGCGCTTTGCCAAATACTATGGTCAGAAAGGTAGGGAGAAGAAGAAGTCGTCTTAAAGTAAAGAATTTAGTCCATTGTGTGGTCCGAAACTGAGCGTGGAGAGGGTGTGTTTGACGTGTCGGTCTTTTCCGAGTAGAATGGGGGAAAGGGAACGAAGGAGCATCATCAGGAGATTGACGTTGGCGTTTAGGAGTAGGACCCGAGTTGGTTCAGCGTGAAATGGGCGGGCGATTCAAAATTGCCGTACGTAGAGGGAGAAGCCGGAAGGTAGTCAAAGGAGAGCGGAAGGGTTTAGACAATCGAAGGAGGGCAGTCGAAGCCCGGTACCTGGAAGCGGGTGAGGAAACAGCACCAGCAAGAGGTACAGGGGATCAGGAGTGTCCGAAGAGTGGGCTAAACACAAGGCAGGGTCAGAATGGGGTTTCGGTATCAAGAAGGGGCCGGGGGGGTAGTGGGTTCATGGACTAGGGCTGCCATGGTTAGGTTACTCCTTTGCTTTTTGTTTTTAAGAAAAAAAAAGAAAGAAGGAAAGAAAATAAAAATAAAAAAAGAATAAAAAAAAAGGGGGGAGCGGGGAGGAATAGTTCCCAGGAGGAATGAAAGGGCCGGAAATCTCCCTCCGCACCCAAGAGGACCTCAACACCGCTAGTAGCGCAGATGCAGCATGGAACCCATGCCATACCCTACCCTTCATGCCAGTAAACCAGCAATCCAGGATAGCAACCTCACATCTGCCGAGCTACCTCGGTGGACAAAAGAGAGGGCGGCCGGATATCCGCCACAAAGCATACCTCCTTCGGCCACCACCCCCGGAATCTGAAAGGTGGCTTCCAGAGATACACCCATCGCCCGAAAGACACCCAAAGCTACTCCGGGATACCGGAGAGGGATCAGGACATCCCCAGGCAATCCAGATTCCACAGCAAACTACGCCACCGCCAAGAACCTCAACGGAATGGGATGGACCCCGGTGTCCTTTCCCCTACCTAGGAACTAGCGCGCCTGTGGGAGAAATCCCAAAGGCCAAAAAGAGGGAGGGCAAAAGGGAGGGGTGAGGAGGAGGAATGGAAAAAGGGGAGGATGGGGAGGATGGGATAGGGGAGGGGAGAATGGGGGGTACTTAGGTTCAGTCTGAGGAAGAAGACCGACAGGGCTAATTCCTCAGACCAAGAGCCTCTTCACCACGCCAAGGAGCCCCCCTTGAAGAGGATCCTGGACCTAAGCTAGCCCGACTGTTTGCTGTCTCGCTCTGAGTTTAGGGTTTGGCTTTCTGTCACGAGAAAAGCCGAGCTCTATCTAAGAGTTGGATGGTTAAGAGGAAAGGCGGTCCCATTATTTTGTGCCATGGTGGCACAGTTACCACTGGGAGGTGGCAGCCTAATACTGAGCCTTCTCGGGGTGGGGGTGTGGCATGCAAAGAGTACGTAACCTTTATTCGGCGCATGTACACACCCTCATTTACAGGCTATCTCCCCCAACCAGCGAACCAGGTGACTAAGAGTTGACGATGGGGCCCCGTCGTTCAACTAGTAACCAGGTCCCAGCTAATAAGAAGATGGTTTTGGCAATTGCAGAGGTTATGTGGGTACCACTCTCCTGTCTGCCCTTGTCAATCCCATTCTAGAGCTGGTTGAAGCACGGTCTGCTCTCTTGTGGCTTCTATTCTGCCTTGCTTACCGTGGAGTGCACTAATACCTATCACTGTACATAGTGTATATAGTGTACATATTGTTGTTCTAAATTGGTGAAGGATAATATAAGTCAAAACTTTTCTGCTGTGTTTATTTTGCTCCCTTTACACCCAGGATAACAGGCCATTTGGAATCCTGGGTTGTAATAGCCATGGTGACATCACACATCCTTGTCTAAGGCCTACTTTTACTGGGAAATAATCTCCCTCTTTTCTACATACTCTAACTTGAGCCTCATTATCCTCGTAAAAACTCTTCACTTCTTTCAGTAACCTACCTCCTATACCATACACCTACAACATCTGCCACATTGCCCCCCTATCCACCCTGTCATACGCCTTTTCCAAATCCATAAATGCCACAAAAACCTCTTTAGCCTTATCTAAATGCTGTTCACTTATGTTTCACTGCAAACACCTGGTCCACACACCCCCTACCTTTCCTAAAGCCTCCTTGTTCATCTGCTATCCTATTCTCCGCTTTACTCTTAATTCTCTCAATAATAACTCTACCATACTCTTTACCAGGTATACTCAACAGACTTATCCCCCTATAATTTTTGCACTCTCTTTTGTCCCCTTTGCCTTTATACAAAGGAACTATGCATGCTCTCTGCCAATCCCTAGATACCTTACCCTCTTCCACACACTTATCAAATAATAGCACCAACCACTCCAAAACTATATCCCCACCTGCTTTTAACATTTCTATCTTTATCTCATCAATCCCAGCTGCCTTACCCCCTTTCATTTTACCTACTGCCTCACGAATTTCCCTCACACTCACAATTGGCTCTTCCTCAGTCCTACAAGATGTTATTCCTCCTTGCCCTATACATGAAATCACAGCTTCCCTATCTTCATCAACATTTAACAATTCCTCAAAATATTCTCTCCATCTTCCTGATACCTCTAACTCTGCATTTAATAACTCTCGTCTCCTATTTTTTTACTGACAAATCCATTTGTTCCCCAGGCTTCCTCAACTTGTTATCAATCAATCTATCTATCTATCTATCTATCTGGCTGGCTGGCTGACTCTATTTCCATCTGTCTGTCTGTATCTATGTCCATCTGTCTCTATCTCTGTCTCACAGGTACACATAATGTGTAAGCATGATTGGCAAACACATATATTTACATTGCTCAGGAACTAGACGTGACGATGCAGTCAGATAGACAGAGAATCTGACAGACAGACAGTCAAACATACAGACAGACATATTTATGTGCAACAGTGAAAACAAATAAAGCAAGGCAGTGTACACTCATCAAATGTCACCACTGTCATTAGTGGAGTGATAAGACAACCCTCATCAACTGTCTCCACTGTCATTAGTGGAGTGATAAGACAACCCTCATCAACTGTCTCCACTGTCATTAGTGGAGTGATAAGACAACCCTCATCAACTGTCTCCACTGTCATTAGTGGAGTGATAAGATAACCCTCATCAACTGTCTCCACTGTCATTAGTGGAGTGATAAGACAACCCTCATCAACTGTCTCCACTGTCATTAGTGGAGTGATACGATAAGATAAGACGACACTCACCAAATGTCACCACCGTCAGCAGTGGAGTGATACGACAGTGACACATGTCTTACATCATGCTTCAAGGGAACTTATTATTTATTATTATTAGTAATATTATTATTATTACCATTATTATTATTATTTTGCACTATCATCAAATGTCAGCAGATAAGTGACACTTGTCATAAACACCATGCTTGAAGAAGTTTCATAAATACTCCAGCATGTCCAAAACATTGCTGGGGCCTATAAATATTGCGTATATATTCTCATACAATAGTAAATGACCAAGGCAGGTGTAAATGTTCACCTGTCACTGTGTTTGTGACAATTTGAGTACAATTTCAGTACCTAATATTAGTGTCAGAACAAAGATTGGTTATGAAATCACAAGAATTACTATAAATTGTAATTATCAGAACAAAGATTATATAAAATATAAAAATGAGAAAAAAGGGGATATCAGCAACACTTCTGCAAGTGGCAGGACTCAATGTTGCCATCACGTGAGCATCCAGTGCCAACTTCGTGGTCTCATGTCTCGGTAAATACTGACCGTAAATTTTTTTCTCTATCCTATAACACTCAGAAAAATGCGCTCTTTATTTCTATAAAAAAAGCTATTTTTTTTTTTAAATATTCAGGGTGCTGGGTGAGATAACGTATATATACATTTGGACCATTTAGGGGTTAATAGCACATAAAGAACTTTCTTGTATGAACACTAATAATTTACCAACACCAAGATAAGGAAAACTTTCTTGTATTAATACTCATATGAACTGGTAATTTACATTTGTGTAAATGATCAATTAGACATTTGAGAGAGTGAATCCATTTTTCTTCAGGTAAATTTCGTGGATGTTATTACTACACTGTCCTGATCACACTATCCACTGACAAGATTTTCCTCCCCTTACACCTTCAGTTGTGTTTCAAACAATTTGATTTTTGTGAGAGATCTTTCAGAAGTTGAACACTGATATTTCTAACTAGTATGAAGTCTCACATGTTTTACTAAATTAGATTTATCTGAAAATTCCTTCAGACATTCTGAACATCTAAATGGTTTCTCTTTAGAATGAATTCTCATGTGTAGTACTAAATGAGATTTTCTGGAAAACTTCTTTAGACAATTTGAACAACTAAAAGGTTTCTCTTTAGTATGAATTCTCATGTGTCGTGATAAATGAGATTTTCTGGAAAACACTTTCAAACATTCAGAGCATGTAAATGGTTTCTCTCCTGTATGAATTTTCTTGTGTCGTTCTAAATCACATTTTCTGGAAAAAACTTTGAGACACTCTGAACATTGATATGGTTTCTCTCCTGTATGACTTCTCATGTGTTGTGCTAAATCACATTTTCTAGAAAAATTTTTGAGACACTCTGAGCATTGAAATGGTTTCTCTCCTGTATGATTTTTCACATGTTGTACTAAATGAGATCTTTGGGAAAACTCTTTTAGACACTCTGAACACTGATATGGTTTCTCTCCAGTATGAATTCTCACATGTTGTACTAATTGAGATTTTTTGGAAAACTCTTTTAGACACTCTGAACATTGATATGGTTTCTCTCCTGTATGATTTCTCACATGTTGTACTAAATGAGATTTTTGGGGAAAACTCTTTTAGACACTCTGAACATTTATATGGTTTCTCTCCTGTATGATTTCTCACATGTTGTACTAAATGAGATTTTTGAGAAAACTCTTTTAGACACTCTGAACATTGATATGGTTTCTCTCCTGTATGATTTTTCAAGTGTGTTACTAAATAAAATTTACTTGAAAACCCTTTTTGACACTCTGAACATTGAATGGTTTCTCTCCTGTATGAATTTTCATGTGTCTTGCTAAATAAACATTTATACACAAAGTTTTTTAGACACACAGCACACTGATGTTGTTTCTCTTTGGCGTGAATTCTCATATGCCTCATTAAATATTTTTTTTTTAAAAACTCTTTCAGACACATTAAACACTGAACTGGTTTTTTGCCATTATTAACTGTTATCAGTGATACATACTGAGACTTTTGTGAGAAATGTGAATAATGCTGTATTTTGTTTTCTGAATGATCTTTAATGTGTGATGCTTGAACACATTCTTTATTAAATATTTTAGACATTGTGAACAATGATTTAACGTTTTCACTATCCGTACCTAAAATTAAATGTGTTCACAGTTTCAGAATTATTCCAAAGGAAAAAATATTTTTTCATAAATGGTAAAGAATCTTTTTCTTCAACTGTACTGAAAACACGAAATTTAATGGAAAACTTATGGAATAATGCAGATGCAAAGTTGGCAGTCTGGGCACAATTTACACATCAGGAATTTCAACCATTTTCAGTGTTATTTTAAGCCAATTCCATTACTCATTTCGAACAAATTCATAAGTTTTTTTGCACTAGCAAAAGTGCATGGAAACCTGGAAATTTGATTAATTTATATAAAATTCAACAAATTCTAATTTGAAAACACAAAAAATAAACACTGTATGCATTCCAGTATTTCCTCTGGTCATTAATCAAGTCTCCAGGCCTCTAGTATATTACACCTGCTCTCTATTAATAATTCAAATCCCTCTTTCTCATATAATAAAGGTACTTCCAGTCATGAAACTGACCAAAATTAACTGCTTCAGTAATACGACATAATTTTATAAATTGATAAGAAGTAACAGCCAATAAAACTACTGAAGAAAACATCTCAAATTCAATCTTTTAAATCAAACATGATATCACATGCTTGCTTTTCCGCTCATACATGTGGAGTAAGATTTTTTTCTGTGTACACTCACTGCATATGTCCAGGTCAAAATTTACTGCTCAGCATATCCGAGGATACTGTACTTGAAGCATAGATCTACACGAGTGACACATCAATAAAGCAGATCTACGTGACAATGGGGACAATAACATAGATCTATGTAAGAGACAGTGAAATGATTAATAATCTTATAAATGAATGATAAACTGCTTAACAAGATGCAGTTTTTAAGACTATTTCATTACACTGAAAAACAATACATGTACTTCTTTAATACTATATAATTACATTATAAACATGGTCAAGAAACTACACCAATGCTTGAGGAACAGCATGGATGATTACAATGGGAGGATATCTCAATTCCTTGGATCAAAAGCAGTCCACCAGCAGCAAAGCACCTACCTTGAAGGGTTTCTTGCTAATGTTTCACAAAAGTTTTGTAACAATATAAATTATGAAAAAGTTATTGTTATTTATTTTATTTATTTATTTTATGACTTTGCAAACAGTACATTGAGATTTTGTATTTACAATAATGGGTTGCAATGCAAAGAGAGCCTCTATTATGCCTAGGCATTATGGGCCAACTTAACATTATTGGCTTACAGTCTACTTAACACTAAGGAGTATATCATAGTTGTACAGTAGGATAGTAATTATTTCATAGTTGTACAGTAGATTATTAATTATAAATGAATCAAAACTTGTATAAGACAAAAGATATATTTATATATTCGAAAATGCTTTTTGTGAAAACAATGATTCAATTATATTCCTGTCAACAATGGATAAAAGGTTCAAAGTGATTGTTGAAGTTATGATGTGGGAGTACATAAGTAAGTGTGTACTGATTATTTAGTGTTTAGTCTAGGGTGATTAAGTGGCTTTTGAGAAGTGTCTTAAATTGATTTTCAGACTGGGTTACTTTAATATCTTCTGGTAATGAATTCCATATTTTGGGGCCCTTAATGTGCATAGAGTTTTTACACAGTGTGACATGGACACGAGGTATATCAAAAAGAGATCTGTGTCTTGTGTTGTGGTCATGTGTTACAGAAATGATATGAATAACACAATGAGAATGATGAGTGCCAACACAACAAAGATGTTAAGGTGATGTGTAACAGTAGGATGTTACGTGTAACAGTAGGATGTTACATGTAACAGTAGGATGTTATGTGTAACAGTAGGATGTTATGTGTAACAGTAGGATGTTACATGTAACAGTAGGATGTTATGTGTAACAGTAGGATGTTACGTGTAACAGTAGGATGTTATGTGTAACAGTAGGATGTTACGTGTAACAGTAGGATGTTACGTGTAAGAGTAGGATGTTACGTGTAACAGTAGGATGTTACGTGTAACAGTAGGATGTTACATGTAACAGTAGGATGTTATGTGTAACAGTTAGGATGTTACGTGTAACAGTAGGATGTTACATGTAAGAGTAGGATGTTACGTGTAACAGTAGGATGTTAAGGTGATGTGTAACAGTAGGATGTTAAGAGGATGTGTAACAGTAGGATGTTAAGAGGATGTGTAACAGTAGGATGTTAAGAGGATGTGTAACAGTAGGATGTTAAGAGGATGTGTAACAGTAGGATGTTAAGAGGATGTGTAACAGTAGGATGTTAAGGTGATGTGTAACAGTAGAATGTTAAGGTGATGTGTAACAGTAGGATGTTAAGAGGACGTGTAACAGTAGGATCTGCAGTACTGGCACTACAAGTGCCAGCTTCTGCTACCAGGATGATCTGCAGTACTGGCACTACAAGTGCCAGCCTCTGCTACCAGGATGATCTGCAGTACTGGCACTACAAGTGCCAGCCTCGGCTACCAGGATGATCTGCAGTACTGGCACTACAAGTGCCAGCCTCGGCTACCAGGATGATCTGCAGTACTGGCACTACAAGTGCCAGCTTCTGCTACCAGGATGATCTGCAGTACTGGCACTACAAGTGCCAGCTCGGCTACCAGGATGATTTGCAGTACTGGCACTACAAGTGCCAGCCTCTACCAGGATGATCTGCAGTACTGGCACTACAGTGCCAGCCTCTGCTACCAGGATGATCTGCAGTACTGGCACTACAAGTGCCAGCATCTGCTACCAGAATGATCTGCAGTACTGGCACTACAAGTGCCAGTCTCTGCTACCAGGATGATCTGCAGAACTGGCACTACAAGTGCCAGCCTCTGCTACCAGGATGATCTGCAGTACTGGCACTACTAGTGCCAGCCTTGGCTATCAGGATGATCTACAGCACCGGCACTACAAGTGCCAGCCTCTGCTACCAGGATGATCTGCAGTACAGGCACTACAAGTGCCAGCCTCGGCTACCAGGATGATCTGCAGTAATGGCACTACAAGTACCAGCCTCTGCTACCAGGATGATCTGCAGTACAGGCACTACTAGTGCTAGCCTCGGCTACCAGGATGATCTGCAGTACTGGCACTGCAAGTGCCAACCTCTGCTACCAGGATGATCTGCAGTACAGGCACTACTAGTGCCAGCCTCGGCTACCAAGATGATCTGCAGTACTGGCACTACAAGTACCAGCCTCGGCTACCAGGATGATCTGCAGTACTGGCACTGCAAGTGCCAACCTCTGCTACCAGGATGATCTGCAGTACTGGCACTACAAGTGCCAACCTCGGCTACCAGGATGACCTACACTAAAGAAACAATCATTATAATATTTTGTTAAACTTTTACTTCAAGAAAATTAAAAGAATTATTATCAATAATACGTATGGTATTATTATTATTAGAATTGTATTATTATTTATTATTATTATTATTATTATTATTGCTAGTGTCTTTTTCTGTCTCATAAACATGCAAGGTTGCAGGTATGTCTTACTACTTCTACTTACACTTAGGTCACACTACACATGCATGTACAAGCAAATATACTAACCCCTCTGGGTTTTCTTCTATTTTCTTCCTAGTTCTTGTTCTTGTTTATTTCAGCTTATGCCCATGGGGCAGTTGAACAGAATTCTTCCTCTGTAAGCCATGCATGTCGCAAGACGTGACTAAGTGCCCGGAGTAATGGGCTAGTAACCCCAACTCCTGTATAAATTTCTAAAAACAAGAAAAAGAAAAACTTCATAAAATTGGGATGTTTGAATGAGTGTGGATGTAGGGAGGATGATAAGAAAGAAATGACTGCAAATGTTATGAATGAAAAGAAGTTGGGTGTCCTGGCACTAAGCGTAACAAGCTGAAGGGGGCAGGGGAGTTTCAATTGGGAGAAATAAATGGGATTAAGTCAGGAGTATCGGAGAAAGTTAGAGCCAAGGAAACGGAAACAATATGTTGAAGGATCAGTTATAGAGAGAGAAGAGGGAATATAAATGTATAAATTCAAGGATTATGTGGATTAAAAAAAGGGTCAGATGTGAAAAGTGGGTCATAATAAGTGTGTATGCATTTGGGGGAAGAGAGGAGTGTAGAGGAGAGAGAGAGAGAGATTTTGTGAGATGTTTAGTGAGTGTGTAGGAACTTTTGAGCCAAGTGAGAGAGTAATTGTGGTAGGGAACCTAAATGCTAAAGGAGGAGAAACATTTAGAGAGGGTGTGGTAGGTAAGTTTGGGGTGCCAGGTGTAAACGATAATGGTGCGTATTTGATTGAACTTTGTATAGAAAGGGGTTTGGTTATAGGTAACACATATTTTAAGAAAAAGAGGATAAATAATTATACAAGATATGATATAGGTCGTAATGACAGTAGTTTGCTGGACTACGTATTGATAGATAAAAGACTGTTGGGTAGACTTCAGGATGTACATGTTTATAGAGGGGCCACAGATATATCAGATCAACTTTTAGTTGTAGCTACAGTGAGAGTAAAAGGTAGATGGGATACAAGGAAAATGGAAGCAGGAAGTAAGAGAGAGGTGAAGGTTTATAAATTAAAGGAGGAGGCAGTTAGGGTATGATATAAACAACTGCTGGAGGACAGATGGGCTAGTGTGAGTATAGGCAATGAGGTAGAAGATGTATGGGGTAAGTTAAAGAATATAGTGCTAGAGTGTTCAGCAGAAGTTTGTGGTTACAGGAAAGCGGGTGTGGGAGGGAAGAAGAGCTATTGGTGGAATGATGATGTAAAGAGAGTAGTAAGAGAAAAAAGTTAGCATATGAGAGATTTTACAATGAAGAAGTGATGCAAGGAGAGAGGAGTAGATGGAGAGAAAAGAAGAGGTTAAGAGAGTAGTGAAGCAATGTAAAAAGAAAGCAAATGAGAGAATGGGTGAGATGTTATCAACAAATCTTGTTGAAAATAGGAAAAAGTTTTGGAGTGAGATTAATAAGTTGAGAAAGCCTAGGGAACGAATGGACTTGTTAGTTAAAAACTGGAGAGGAGAGTTATTAAATAGTGTTAAAGGTATAGGGAAAATGGAGGAAATGTTTTGAGAAATTGTTAAAATGTTGATGAAGATAGGGAAGCTGTGTTTTCGTGTATAGGGCAAGGAGGAATAACATCTTATAGGAATGAGGAAGAACCAGTTGTGTGTGTGTGTGTGGGGGGGGAAGTGCATGGGGCAGTGAGTGAGGCAGTAGGTCGAATGAAAGGGGGTAAACCAGCTGGGACTGATGGGATAAAGATAGAAATGTTAAAAGCAGGTGGGGATATAGTTTTGGAGTGGTTAGTGTTTTTATTTAATAAATGTATGAAAGGTACAGTACCTAGGGATTGGCAGAGAGCATGCATACTTCCTTTGAATAAAGGTAAAGGGGACAAAAGAGAGTGTAAAAATTATAGGGGAATAAGTCTGTTGTTGTGATACATGGTAAAGTGTATGGTAGAGTTATTACTGAAAGAATTAAGAGTAAGACCATGAGCAGGATAGCAGATGAACAAGGAGGCTTTAGGAAAGGCAGGGGGTGTGTAGACCAAGTGTTTGCAGTGAAACATATAGGTGAACAGTATTTAAATAAAGGTAAAGAGGTTTCTGTGGCATTTATGGATTTGGAAAAGCCATATGATAGTGTGGATAGGGGGGGCAATGTGGTAGATGTTGCAAATGTATGGAATAGGAGGTAGATTATTACAAGCAGTGAAGAATCTTTATGAGGATAGCTAGGCTCAGGTTAGAGTATGTAGGTGAGAGAGAGATTATTTCCCAGTGAGAGTAGGCCTTAGACAGGGATGTGTGATGTCACCATGGTTGTTCAAAATATTTATAGATGGAGTTGTATGATAAGCGAATGCTCAGGTGTTGGCAAGAGGTGCGGGGTTAAAAGATAAAGAATCATACACAAAGTGGAAGTTGTCACAGCTGCTCTATGCTGATGACAATGTGCTTTTGAGTGATTCTGAGGAGAAGCTGCAGAGGTTGGTTGATGAGTTTGGTAGGGTATGTAAAAGAAGGAAATTAAAAGTTAATTTAGGAAAGAGTAAGTTAATGAGGATAACAAAAAAATTAGGTAACAGAAGATTGGAGGGAGAGAGTATGGAGGAGGTGAATGTGTTCAGATATTTGGGAGTGGACGTGTCAGCGGATGGGTCTATGAAAGATGAGGTAAATCACAGAATTGATGAGGGGAAAAAGGTAAGTGGTGCATTGAGGAGTCTGTGGAGGCAAAGAACTGTATCCATGAAAGCAAAGAGGGGAATGTATGAGAGTATAATTATACAGTATTAGTCACGGCATTTTGCCACCCCCTCCCCCATACACGTACCAAAACACAAACACATACCATGAAAGATGATAATATATATACGTATATAACTGCACACTTACTGAGGTTTTAATACTTGGTGCTGTGTCCTTTATGTTTAATCACTTCCCTCAGCCATGTAGGAAGACTCTCACACAAATTCTTGAAGGTTTCGAAAGGTATATTATTCGATGCCTCATGTAGAGCAGCCTCCAGCCCAGTAAACTTTGTTTCACTATTGACCAGAGGTTCTCAATAGGGTTTAGGTCTGGGGAATTGCCTGGTGTTGCAACCCCTGAATGGGTTACAATGTATATGTATATATTATATTACCTCTTCATATAATTTTATATTGCTTATATGTGCGATAATAGCTAAATCGTGAATATACTGCTTTATATTATTATTTGTCTTAGTTACTTTTGTTAGGTAGGATGTAACATATTATTATGTGCTCATAGTTCAAGTCTTGATTGTCTAACTACTGTAATTATCGCTCTTTGCTTGTTACTCTGCCGGTTTCTGTTGCTGGGCAGCAACTGTCCATGGAGCTATCACGTGATCGAGGGGGGGTGTTCACACCTCGCCTGAAGTATTCAGTCTGGTCTAGACTCTCTTGGTGGTTGGACGTATTCTTGACAAGATGAGCCTAAATCTCCCTCATTGGCCCTTGTTGGAAGATTGTCTCGTCTCACTATTGTTGTAGGTTCTGTAGAACTCTGTTCACAGAAAATCTCTCGAGACTTAGTGATTTTCGACGTTGTATTGAGGTTGTGTGTTGCTTAGACACTCTGAGCAACTCAGGTCCTGAGCTGTAGCTTCTGACCTAATTTGTATTGGTATCTGTGTACTATCACAGTCGGTGATTTTCTTATGATGAACTTAGATTCAGTATTATGGGAGCTTGGTGACTTTTGTGGAGGATCTGCTGATGGTCACTACTTAGTGTCGTTATATTATCTCCTTGATCTTGATTGTGTCGCAGTTGCTTGGTGCTTGCAGTTGCTTTGGCATGCTGCTCTTACCTGTATTTTTTGTACCTCTGTTGTATGCT